>JAPTMU010000797.1:0-12500 GCA_028583405.1 Pogonophryne albipinna
AAAAGATCATAAAAGTAAGAGACATGGCGCCTAGACAAAGTTCTTGCTCTAAGTACAAGATCCACTCCACTGGGAGGCAGGGATTGAGGGAATTATGGAGAGTGGGTCTTAGCTAAATCCCTTAGTTGAAAGTATCTAAAGAAATCAGATCCTCTTAGATTAAAGGCAACCCGTAGTTGGTCAAAACTGGCAAACAGGCTATCAATGTATAACTCTCCTATGCAGCGGAGGCCTTCCCTCTCCAAGTGAGAAAATCGGGGGTCAATTGTGGCTGGTAAAAATAGATGGTTGTTACAGACAGGAGTTGCTTGAGGAAGAGTAAGCCAAACAAAGTGACGTCTAACTTGTGCCCAGATCTTTAAAGTGCCAATTACAACGGGGTTAGATGTGAATTGTGAGGGGGTAAGGGGCAGAGTGCTACACGTGAGGGCTTGAAGTGACGTGGATCGACATGAGTTGGCCTCCACAAGACACCAGTCACTCTGGGGTGAAGTGAACCAGAGCATGATCTTGTGTGTGTTTGTGGCCCAGTAGTAACCCATAAGGTTAGGTAAACCAAGCCCACCCAGGAACCTGTACCTCTGCAGTAATGGTCTACTAGCTCTTGCATGTTTACCAGCCCAAATAAATGAGGAAATAATATTATCAATAGCAGTGAAAAAAGATTTAGGCAAAAAAATAGGTAGGCATTGGAAGATGTATAGATATCTGGGCAGTACATTCATTTTTATTGTCTGAACTCTTCCTGCTAAAGAGAGTGCCAGATAGCCCCACCTCTGCAGGTCAGATTTGACTGTTGCCGTCAGGACAGTAAGATTTTGTTCCCGTAGCGCACTAAAAGACTGCGTGACTGCAATGCCCAGATATTTAAACCCTGAGTTGGATATTCTAAAAGGCAACGACAACGGAGGTAATTCTGTAGCCAATTGGTTGATAGGGAAACATTCACTCTTTTTGATGTTTAATTTGTATCCTGAAAATGAACCAAAAGTGAGAGTATGTGTGGATTACTAGCTATAGGATCGCGCACATACAGAAGAAGGTCGTCAGCATATAACGAGATATCCCCTCTCTGAATCCCCTTAATTCCTCTCTCTGCTTTTAGAGCAATCGACAATGGCTCGATAGCAATTGCAAATAGTAGTGGGGAGAGCGGACACCCCTGACGTGTCCCGCGAAAAAGAGGAAAGAATTTGGAGCGCTGGGTGTTCGTACATACAGAGGAGTGAGGAGAAGAGTACAGAAGTCTAACCCAGGAGATGAGGCCTGGACCAAAGCCCAGCTGTTGAAGGACAGAAAACAGATAGGCCCACTCAACCCTGTCGAAGGCCTTCTCAGCATCAAGAGATATGACAACCTCCGGTTCAGCAGGAGAAGGCGGGCTGTGGATGACGCTGAGAAGTCTTCGGACATTTGTAAAGGAGTGCCTCCCTCTTATGAATCCTGTCTGATCTTCCGAAATGATGGAAGGTATAATAGATTCCAACCGGCGAGCAAAAATCTCCGCAAGTATTTTCACATCTACAGACAGGAGCGAGATTGGGCGATATGATGCACAGCTCAACGGGTCCTTGCCCTTCTTAAAGATCAGAGAGATAGAGGCTTGCATAAGGGTGGGCGGCAGTGAGCCTTGGTCGTACGACGAATTAAACATATCTAATAATAATGGGGACAGTTGATTTGAGAATTTTTTATAGAATTCTACCGGGTATCCGTCAGGTCCCGGTGATTTGCCACTATTCATGGACTGTATTGCCTCTTTAAACTCAGCAAGCTGCAGGTTGGCATCTAGTGTCTGTTGGTCGTTAGTCAAAATCTTGGGCATATCCAATTTATCCAAAAATGTATGTAGCTGATCTTCGTTATCAGGGGATTCAGACGTGTAGAGATGAGAGTAGTAGGTTTTAAAGATGTTATTAATCTCTCCCGGGTCAGAAGTGAGAGAGCCCAACCCGTCCCGAATCTGGGTGGTTTGGTTCGAGGCCACCCTAGCCTTTAGTTGGTGGGCCAGGAGACGGCCAGCTTTATCACCATTTCATATAGACCCTCGTGAATGTAGAAGGAGTCGTTCAGCCTCTCTTGTTAGGAGAAGGTCAAGTTCTGTTTGGAGCCCCATCCGTTCTTTAAATAGATCAGGTGATTGAGTGGAAAATAGTTGGTTGTCTAGATTAATGATAGATTCTTCCAGTTCTCTTTGGCGTGCTCTACGAAGTTTATTAACATGAGACGTATGCAAGATGATCTTACCCCTAAGAAAAGCTTTAAGGGTTTCCCAGAGTAGGGACACAGAGGTCTCTTCATTTTGGTTGGTCTCACAGAAGAATGCAATTGATTCCGAAATACACTCACAAAAGGCTGCATCAGAAAGTAAAAGAGGGTCAAGATGCCAGAATCTAAATTCCTTAGGCTTATGATCAAAGTGAAGGTCCAGGATCGCAGTTGAATGATCTGATACAGTTATCGGTGAGTACTGAACGGAGACAATCGACGAAATAAATGTTTTATCAACAATAAAATAATCTATACGAGAGTATGAACGATGTGCATGGGAAAAGAAAGAGTATTGCCTAGCCGAGGGGTGTAAAAATCTCCACGGGTCGACGTAGCCATAGTGGTCCATAAAAGCAGAGAGAGTCTGTGCCGTTTTAGAGGGCGCCACAGTTCTGGAACTAGATCTGTCTAGTGTTGGGTCTATAACACAATTCATATCTCCTCCCAGTATCAATAGGTGGGAATTCAAATCGGGGATGGTGGAGAATAGCGATTTCACAAAATGATGATCATCCCAATTGAGAGCATACACAGAAACTAAGATGACCGGCTTCTGATAGAGAGTACCAGAAATGATGACATAACGTCCATTTGGATCTAAAATTGTATTAGTAGGGGTGAAATTTACTTTTTTTCGAATTAAAATGGCTGTGCCCCTTGTCTTTAGGTTAAATTGTGAATGAAACATTTGTCCAATCCACGGCCTATTCAGCTTTCGCTGATCAGATTTACAGAGATGTGTCTCTTGTATAAACATTATATCCGCCTTCGGGTTTTTAAGATGCGTTTCACCGAAGCATTCAACCCACCAGTGTTCAAAGAGAGTATCCTGACAGCCTGTCCACAACCAGTCCCTGTACCAGTTACATTAGCCATGACACCGCGTACAGCATCGAAGGTGTAAGATCAGCCCTAGAACATCCACAACTAAAAATGGAGAGAACAGTGTACATAAAGATGACAAAACAGAACGTAAATGAAACAGCTGCCTCAAACAAATGGAAACCTATAGCCCCATCAAGATAAATGCCCCACCCTCTCCCGCCCTCTCCCTCCCATCCTCTACTCCTAGTGTAAATATAAAAATGTAATCATACAAAAAATAAATGTAGACAACAGAGTTCCCGTTAGCCGGTAATTACCGGACTACGACCGGTAAAATATGCTGAAGACCGGCAAATCTAAATCTCTCCGGTCAAAGTGTCCGTTCAAAATAATTTCCGCTTAGCGCAATACCGCATCAGTTGCGCAACTTGCGCCATTTATGTGACAGACAAGAATAGTCAATTCTAATGTCTAACACTTAATGTGGAGAAAGAGATGTCCTGTATGGGTTGATTGTGCGTTGATCTGTTGGTAATGCCTCGGGGTTCCGGTGGGCATGTAAACAAATGCATAATGCTGCTATACTTTGTGGCCTCACCCGGTTGCATAGCGACACTTATTGTTTAGGTGTCTTTTAATAAGCAGGTAGTCATATCATTAGCTAGAACTAGCTGGATCTGATCGATATGGACATAAACGCGAGTGAAGTCTAATCTGACGGGAGAGAGAGATCAGCTGCTGCTGACGAGTCGACACGCGGAACAAAACACACACCAGGTTAGAATATCACACGTAGCTATTTTAATGACCTCTCAAACTACCGTAACTAGTTATAGATATGTTTAGTTTTACTGTCGGGTCACTCATTACTGATCCGCATGATACTGACGGGCTGTCAGGAGAGGGAGAGCACTCCGTTTATTTTTCCCGTGTTATTGTAAGTTACTGTTCACTTTTGAATAATGTAGTTAATCTACTATTATTAGTTTGTTTAATATCGAATCATATCAATTTGTTTTAAAGCACAATAAATAACAAAGAAGACCTTTGACCGGCACTTTTCTCATTTTGTCCGGAAGATTTAAACTTTAATGGACATGTTGACCGGCGAAAAAATATTCTAACGGGAACTCTGGTAGACAACATGTCGCATTGTGCGCTGTCATGGCTAGGTAACGTTAGATTATACAATCAATTGTGTCCCAACATAACGGTTGTAACGTACCCAGTCCACCATCAATGCAGCGCCAGCGTGATTTAGCCTAGCCTAGCTCAGCCACCACTAGCCTAGCACAACATCAGTGGTTAGTTAGCCGGCTCGCGTTCATAGCCAGCTGCAAAGGCTACAGCCTCCAGGGGCGAGGGGAACCTTTTCTTAGCCCCGCTTCCAAGTGTGATCTGCAGGCGAGCAGGGAACTAGGTTGTACAGCCTTGACATGATGTCTCGGTATTTCGCCCGCTGTTCGAGAACCTCCTGTGTGAAGTCTTCGTAGATCTGCACTGGTGTCCCACGGTAGCTGAGATCCCCTCGTCTCTTGCGGGCCTCCCGGACAATCAGGTCCTTGACTTGGTAGCGATGCAGCCGCAATATCACAGGTCGCGGTCTTGCCCCTGGCTGCGGCCTAGCAGCCGGCGCTCTGTGTGCTCGGTCCAGCTCGGGAGGGGATTGGAGAGTTTCATTGCCTAGCAGCTCGACCAAAAGTTCAGAAAAAAAGGTTGTAGGCCGGGGTCCCTCAATAGACTCAGGAAGTCCAATGATTCTAATGTTATTTCTGCGGCTCCGGCCTTCCAGATCTGCGGCCTTCGCAGCTAGCTTAGCATTGCTATCTGCTAATACCGCACACTTCTCCTCGAGTATACGGAGTCGCTGATCTTGCAGATTGGCATTGGTCTCAAGACAGTCTATTTGT
The DNA here is from genome assembly GCA_028583405.1 of Pogonophryne albipinna. NCBI lineage: Eukaryota > Metazoa > Chordata > Actinopteri > Perciformes > Artedidraconidae > Pogonophryne > Pogonophryne albipinna. The sequence goes on from JAPTMU010000797.1 coordinate 5,007, forward strand.
TCCCCATGTTCTGCTACTGTGGTCTGCGTTTGGTTCAGCTTCGCCTCCAGTACCGCAAAGGCAGCTTTGAAGTCAGCTGAAATGCTAGCTCTGTGCTCCCTCTGTGCTCGCTCTGAGCTCGCTCTGAGCTAGCTCTGAGTTAGCTCTTCAAGCAGGCTAATTATGCTAGCCATGTCCGTGCCAGCAACTTCACTAGCAATTGAGACAGCAGTTTCGGTCTTTTTTGCCTGTTTCGTCTCCGTTTTCAACGCAAGTTTCGGCATCACATCGGCTTGTTCTGATTTATAGTCTAAATTATGTTCACACAATACGGGTTTAACTCAACTTCGGTGGTTTTAAATTAAATGTAGAAAGTAAAGTCGTGGGAGAACGAGACAACGCAGCCCTCACATGTTCGTCCAACCGGAAGTCCCCGTTTAAGTGTCCTTAATCGTCCTCAAGCGGCCAGGCCAGTTTTTGGTGGCCTTTCCATATAGCGTAGCACCGGCTAGCGGGTACTTTTTCCCTCTTTTTTCCGGCCCCATAAAATCGTGGTTCTATCAGGCCAGGGCCAGGGCCAGGGCTGCACTAGTGACGTCAACACTCTCGACTGCTGATTGGTCAGAGAGAATCGTCACAAGATCGCGCGCGAGATCATCCCTAGCGTCACATATATATTTAGAAGCAAGCTTGCAGCATTTTTATACACAGCATTTTTGTAAACGGAGGAGCTACAAAAATGGCAACGTCAAAGAAAAGCACACCGCGGTCGACCGAGGAGGTGAGGCGTTCCTACATCTCATTGGGGATGATAAAATCCAGCGGGAGCTCGACGGAACAACTCGAAATGTGAAGCCGATCGCCCCGCCTACACTGCGTTGCTACCCCAGGTCCTAAACTGTAATGGAAATGCGCCACGGCCTCGGACGGCCAGCGAGGCAGCCCGAGGCCTGAGCGAGGACGCTTAGGGACGCATAAACGGGGCTACCCCGCTGCAGTGGAAATGTGCCATTAGTCATCTTGCCAAATAGTGAGCCTGTGTTGATGTATGCAAACTATGTTAGAACTGGTTTATAAATGGTTCTTAATGATTAATAAAGTGTTTACAACCTAATGAATATCCTAATTATAAACCCGTTATGAATTCTTTATAACGGCAGTCTTATTGTAAAGTGGTACCGATACTTGTAAATAACTTTAAAAAAAACTATAACATCGCAATTGATTCACAATGAGTTATTTCCCCCCCAAAATGACAGAAAATAACCTTTGGCAGTTTTCTCTGTAAACTCAAACACTTTTTCTGAAATATTTGACCACTATTCTATCTGAAAAGAGGTTCAGATTATAACCAAATACTGCAGACCAACACTGCGTCCCTAATGCTGCAGAACACATGTCTCTGAATCACCTGGCCGTGAAAATAAACCGCACACACTCTGTTTCCGGGTCAGTGATCATCGATGCTTAACAACTGAGAACTGGCTCTCTGGCTTTAGCACTCACTTTTAGCTGATGAAATATTAAAGTACCTCGGGAAGTACAGTCGCCTGCATGTACTGCGTGATATTCTGTGTACTTATACTCCCTTCCTGCAGACAAATAAGATCTCATTAAACTCTCTGTGCAGATATTCTTAGTGCTCTTGTTTTCATCGGGTGTTTTATAAGATTAAAATCACTCCCAGGCCACAGAAGCCAGCAAGGCATTCAAGGTCACGGCGAGATTTTTGCACTTAGTTTCTGCTCAAGTGTGGCAGAGTTGTTTTTTTCTCCCCCGGCGTGTTTTATTGCGTGTGTGAAGATTAGACTGATTTGAGGCCAGGAGTTTCCCAGATGGCTGAACAGCAGGCCCTTCTGGAGGGGCCGGTGGAAGCAGCTGCTCACTCTGATAGTGGATAACACACACACACACACACACACACACACACACACACACACACACACACACACACACACACACACACACACACACACACACACATACACACACACACATACACACATACATACACACACACACACATACATACACACACACACACATACATACACACACATACACACACACACACACACACACACACACACACAGTCTCTGCCTAATCCCCTTTTCAAATGTAATGCTGAATTATAGTGCAGATGAATAAATATATGTGAGGGCCTGTCATCGCGCTGATTTGCTCGCCTTTTCTGGGAGGAAAATTGAATTTGTAACAGCGGAGCTACTGTGGTTTGAATTTAGCAATTATTAAATTCCAGAGTTAATATTCATGGTGAAATTAGGGAACGAGATTAAGGTCAAATTGCACTGGTTTTCAACCTTTTACTCCATAATCACGCTGCGAACGTTCCTAACATTAACTCAACCACACATTTTACAAATGTAAAGAGGCCCTATAATGCTTTTTTCCCACCCTGCCTGAAACGCTTCCATTGGACTCCTTTGTTTACTTCTGTAACATAGTGACAACACTATGTAACACTTATGCCTCGATTGGCTAGCGCTCCAATACATTGTATTTAATAGGCTAAGGGGCGGGACATCTCTAAGAGGTCGACCAATCACAACAGAGCCAGCCAGTAAGAACAGAATATGAAAAGCACAGTAGAATAAATACTGTTTATTATGATTATGTATAAATATGTGGATATTTGGAATAAACAGATGTCAAGAAGAGCAGTGTATTACAGCTGTGTTTGGAAGTATTGGCCAAGTCAAAATGTTGACCTGATGATGGCCCTACTGAAGGGCAACTGTGTACGTTTTACACATCAAAGTATGTATCTTTGGGGTACTTGTTGTAAAGCCTTTTGTGGCTCCAGAGGGAACCGACAGTCTGATAAATATCCTCCAGCGCTGTCTCGTTTAGGATGAAGAAAGAGAAAGATCTGGGGGTGTTGAGTTAGAAAGCAGTGAGAGGCCGCTCCTCATCTCAGTTGGAAGCTACTGGCTCGAGGCTACAGTTGCTGATACTTCTTAGACTACAGTACAGGGTGTTTGAGTTGCATTGTGGGTAATGTAGTTCACATCGTTTGGAATTAAAAACTACAATGTGTCTGTGATTTTGTTTGTTTTCCGTCTTGAATCAGACAACATTATAAAGTGAAATTCTAAATTGCTGAGAAAACCTTTTAAGGGATTAGCAAAGCTGTTATGATTCAATCTGAGTTTGTACCAAATTCTGTGGAGATATTTCAGATCAGAAATCCTTTATTTATCCTGCAGCGAGGACATTAACAGCGTTACGACAGCAAAGGTACAGAGCAGATTCAAGGCAATATGTAAATAGAGTATGCTTTTTTATTAAGGGGAGGAAGCACGCATTCATCAAATAAAATCAAATAAGGTAAGTGCACTTACTTTTGTTAAACCTTATTTGATTTGATTTTAACCCTGGATAGTTGTATATGCGCATGAGCATATACAACTATCCAGGAAGCCAGTAATAACTTTACAAAATAAAGTGTTTGTATGGCAAAAGTGAGCTTATTTCACTGCTAAACAAAAATGTTAACATCAAGGTGGCTTTGGAGGATAATTCAGGGGTCACCAAATATATAAGAATTTGCTGTCATTATGTCATGGCATACAAAACATTCGCACAGATATTTCAGTGGTCGACAAACTGAAAAACTGACAAAGCCATATTGATTTTGTGGCAAACACCTCGATTTTCTCAACACACAACAAAACATAATAAAACCCACAAAACAATAACAACAAACAAAGACAGACAAACAGCAACAGTAGCAACCTAGTACTCATGTGTGAGCACTTATTATATTTACGCCCACGGCTAGATTTTCTATCTCTTTTATCCATCTCTCTGACAACACCCTTCCTTCCTCTCTCCCAGATGTTTCAACGAGGAGAGCTGCCTGTCCCTGAAGCAGCTGGAGGGGTACCTGGTGGTCCTGCAGCCCGACGCCCCTCAGATCTCTCTGTCGGGGGTCGGCCCTCACCTGGCCCGCCCTGCTCCTGAGTTTGAGGATCCTCAAGGGGTCGCTCTGTTCCTCGAGCTGAGGATCGTCTGCTCCCTGTCCCACGCCGTCAACACCGCTGCTCAGGGGATGGAGGGCGGAGGTGAGGAACGCTTTAAAGGTGTTCTATCATGCTAAATACACTTCTTCATGTCTCTTCTACATCAACATGTGTCCCCTCTTCTTCATGTCTCTTCTACATCAACATGTGTCCCCTCTTCTTCATGTCTCTTCTACATCAACATGTGTCCCCTCTTCTCCATGTCTCTTCTACATCAACACGTGTCCCCTCTTCTTCATGTCTCTTCTACATCAACATGTGTCCCCTCTTCTTCATGTCTCTTCTACATCAACATGTGTCCCCTCTTCTTCATGTCTCTTCTACATCAACATGTGTCCCCTCTGTGGAAAGAGAGTCTGAAAGTTTCAGGAACAAAGTTTCTCTCTCTTTTTGTTCTGATCCATTTCTATAAAAACCTGTCTGAAAATGAGCTGATCAGATTTTGGCCACTTTATGATGTCATAACGATGTGTTGGCTTGTGTAACCATTAGCCAATCAGCAACCAAGGTAACCCCCCCCCCCCCCACCTTATCACCTGAATCTCTTCCTAGAGCACCATTGAGTTCTTTTTAACCAAATATCTCTCAGAGGGGCGTGGGGAGGGCTCCTTATTTTCATCTAAAGTATATCTGAGACCTATAATATATTCATGAAAAACAGTATAATAGGGGACCTTTAAATAACACCGATAACCAGTGTTTGGGTAGCAATAGATTACATGGAATCAGGATTATGTGATCAGATTACAGCAAATAAATAGCGATAATGAACCTAGATTATTTTTGAAAAATATGCAGGTAGATTAAAGTTGCATTATGAAGGGGGAGCTTGATAACATGTTTGATTATGTTTTAGAAATATTACACTTTTTCATGATAATTAATGCTACTAATTTGTGAAATACTGAATGCATTTGATCAGTTTACCTGTTTTGCAATGTTTAAAGAGACAAAATGGTGGCCGCATCCATTTTTTCAAGTCCAACTAATTTCAATCTTTAATTTTGAGTTAATGCAAAACTATTTACATACTGTGTTGGTAGTCAATAGATTATTTTACAAATTAAAAAAGTGTAAGGTAATTCTGTTCACTCAGTAACTAACTTCATTTCATAGTACCCTGACAATGTCTCATTTATCATTTTAGATGACTTGAAATATTTCTCATGAATGTTGTTTAGCATACAACCCTAACTCACCACTTGTCTCTGTCTCTGTATTGGTAAATTAGTTGTATAGACTGACCATTTGTTTATTTAATGATCAGAGGTGGGAAGTAGTGGAGTACAATACTTCGTTACTATACTTAAGTACATTTTTCTGGTTTCAGTACTTTACTCCACTGCTTATTTTTTCTGACGACTTTTTACTTTGACTTCTTACATTTTGAACCCAAATACCTGAACTTTCTACTTCTTACATTTTGAACACAAATACCTGTACTTTCTACTTCTTACATGTTGAACTCAAATACCTGTACTTTCTACTTCTTACATGTTGAACCCAAATACCTGTACTTTCTACTTCTTACATGTTGAACCCAAATACCTGTACTTTCTACTTCTTACATGTTGAACACAAATACCTGTACTTTCTACTTCTTACATGTTGAACACAAATACCTGTACTTTCTACTTCTTACATGTTGAACACAAATACCTGTACTTTCTACTTCTTACATGTTGAACTCAAATACCTGTACTTTCTACTTCTTACATGTTGAACCCAAATACCTGTACTTTCTACTTCTTACATGTTGAACACAAATACCTGTACTTTCTACTTCTTACATGTTGAACTCAAATACCTGTACTTTCTACTTCTTACATGTTGAACCCAAATACCTGTACTTTCTACTTCTCACATGTTGAACACAAATACCTGTACTTTCTACTTCTTACATGTTGAACTCAAATACCTGTACTTTCTACTTCTTACATGTTGAACACAAATACCTGTACTTTCTACTTCTTACATGTTGAACCCAAATACCTGTACTTTCTACTTCTCACATGTTGAACACAAATACCTGTACTTTCTACTTCTTACATGTTGAACACAAATACCTGAACTTTCTACTTCTTACATGTTGAACCCAAATACCTGTACTTTCTACTTCTTACATGTTGAACCCAAATACCTGTACTTTCTACTTCTCACATGTTGAACACAAATACCTGTACTTTCTACTTCTTACATGTTGAACACAAATACCTGTACTTTCTACTTCTTACATGTTGAACACAAATACCTGTACTTTCTACTTCTTACATGTTGAACACAAATACCTGTACTTTCTACTTCTCACATGTTGAACACAAATACCTGTACTTTCTACTTCTTACATGTTGAACCCAAATACCTGTACTTTCTACTTCTTACATGTTGAACACAAATACCTGTACTTTCTACTTCTTACATTTTGAACACAAATACCTGAACTTTCTACTTCTCTCATTTCCCAAACAGCTGGTTCCTTTAGTCTGAATGTGTGTTTGGTGGCGTGATCATTATTCTTTAGAGTCATTGCGTGCCTATTGATTTGAACACGATCCGTGTATCCATCATTTCCTGGTCTTCTCTAAAGAAGAGGGACCAATGGAAACGTTGTCATGTTGCCGTTGTTCAGCATGGAAACATTCATTAGCTAACAATGACATTATTGTTCTATTAATATAAAGGGAGGTCAGGTACTCTTTAAAACAGCTGCTAGTTATGGGTACTTTTTACTGAAGTACACTTCAAAGCCTCTTTACTTTCACTTGAGTAAAGAAGTTTAGTCAGTACTTTTAGTATTTTTAAACACGAGTATCTGTACTTCTACTTGCATTAAGGATGTGTGTACTTTAGCCATCTCTGATAATGATTGTCCTGTGTGTGTGTCTCAGCGCTGATGTCGGACGCCGTGGCTCACACTCTGGACGGCTGTGAGGTGCAGCCTCTCGGCGAGGAGCTGAACCCGGAGAGAGAGGAGCTGCTGGTGGACATGGAGTTGGTGCGAGAGAGGGGGCTCGAGATCATCAACACCACCGCTTACATCGCCATCACAGGTAGGAAATATTCTGCTGATATTATAATAATAATGATACTAAGTGCCCCGATAAACATTCACCTGTTTGTCATCTTGCAATATACTTAAAATATAAATAGTTATCACCGCAATAAACCGTATTTAATTTAGTCTTAATTTACATTATTTTATTTCATATTCTGTTCTTGTACATATCATATTCTATTTACATGTATATAGACTTATTGCACTACTTATTTTACACAACATTATTCACACATTAGTCTGAAGAGGTGTGTTTTTGGTCAGTGTTTGGTTTTAAAACGTATATTGTCTGTTTTTTTCCGAAAACTAGAGCCCAGTCCTTGCTCTGATTGGTCAGCTGGCAGGCTCTGTTCTGATTGGTCAATCACAAAACATACCTCACATCTCTGTGTTAGTTTTGCTAATGTTTGTTTTTA
>JAPTMU010000798.1:0-16903 GCA_028583405.1 Pogonophryne albipinna
CAGAGCCGTGGCGTCTCTCCACCAGTCAGACTCCGGTTCAACAGATGGAGCTTTTCGACCTGAAGAATAATCCAGAATTCATCTCTCTGGGCGGGGGCTTCGGACCGGTGAGAGACCTACACTCAGAACCAGAACACTTTGAATATTACCGGGGGGAAAACAGGTTTTGTGACAGTTGCCCCATTTTAGAATTAAATAGATACAATAAAAAAATTTTAAATAACTATTTTATTAATCCGATCCAATCCAACTTTATTTATACACGGTTCCTACGGTCATTCAAAACCTGGAAAAGTCATGGAAATTCAATATGCAAATTCCAGGCCCTGGAAAAGTTTTGGAAAACAATATTTTTCCCAAAGTTTTAGAAAAGTCATGGAAATGTAACCAAAGTTGCATCAAATATAATTTATATTTTATCTAATCGCTGAAATAGTAATACTATAACGATAATAAATACTGTATGGTAATGAAACGTAAAATGGCATCTAACTGACGAGGTGTTTTGCTGGTGAGAGATTCTGGTCTCCAGTGGCTTTAGTCTGTAGGAGCTAGTAAGCCTAATATTTGTTTTAGATAGGCACACCATGTTAAAATAAAACAATGTCAGTGGTACCGCTGAGAGTAATTTCTTTGGTCATGGAGAACTCATTGGTGAAAAAGTGCATGAACCCTGTTAATATAGCACATTTAAAAACAACACAAAGTGCTGTTCATCATAAATTAGAATTGTGCAATAAAATGGATGTAGTGGCCGAAATCCAACAGTTTGTCTTATAACTCCTATATTTCAAAAGTTCTTGTTCTTGGCCACATGTAGAGCTCGGAGCTGGGAATCAGTGTCAGACTCTTCAATGTTTGATTTCCAGCCAAAACAAAATACGAAAACAATATTTACCGTAAACCTAACCGAGGGTCCGTGATGAAAGTGACTAAGAGGGTCACACGTAACCACTCGCAAGCCCTCCCGTGACCCCTATCCTGGGATCCCGTTGCCTGGCCGGCCCTCTCCGGGGTTCAGCTCGCCTCAAGACCTTGGCTCTGGCTCCAGCTGCCCCACCACTGGGACACAGAATCCCATTCTTCTGCTGACTTCTCTGAGGATCATAGCCCCGGATCCACTCAGCCTACCAAAACTCATATTTGACCTTATGACACACACACACACTCATCCACAGACCCTAAAGCCCCTGTCACACTGTCCCGAAATTGACACCCGATGGACACACGAATATGGAATTGTGAATTTCGCACGAAGATGGCCCCGAACCACACACGAAGGCAACATTCACATTACATTTAAGACAACTGCAACGACAGTAACACAAATAATTATGTTACAGTACTATGATACTGTACTGATATCTTCAGACTTTGTTCTTTACTTTCTCCGTCTTTATATGTAGAAGATATTACGTTTTCTCCGTCATGTTGTTTCCATAGCAACAACAACTTCCTGTCAACTGGCCTTCAAAATAATATATTATATCCTTTTCAGTTTCACAGAACACAAATTGGGTTATTTACATAATATGTTTACATGATTTTGTTGTGCAATAAAACAACCCGATGGACACACGATAAAGGAAATGTTCAAATTCGGCTCTGATCGTAGCAACATCGGGCCATTCGTGAGGGCATCTTAAGCCATCGTATGACCGCCGGTGCAGTTTCTCAGGCTCCGGCCGCAACTTCGGGAGCGGTGGCAAAATCTTTGGCGTGAGAAGGTTCATTTTCGTGTTGAATTTGTGTGTACCTTCGTAAGGCCATCGTGAGGGCATCTTGTTATCTGTGCCATCGGGCATTCGCCCCGATCAGAGAGACGGCGAATGCCCGATGGCACCGATGATAACACGAAGATGACACGATTTGACAAGATGCCCTCACGAGTGCCTTACGAAGTTGCCGCTCACGAAGTTGCTGCCGGAGCTGAGAAACTCCACCGGCGGTCATACGATGGCTTAAGATGCCCTCACGAATGGCGCGATGTTGCTACGATCAGAGCCGAATTTGAACATTTCCTTTTATTGTGTGTCCATCGGGTGTCAATTTCGGGACAGTGTGACTTTAGGACCCTGCAACTTATTCTCAACCGAGAACCCAAAACCCCAATCCAACACAAAAACCTAACCCAAACAGCAGATCCTAACAATCCGTCTTTTTGGTAACCATAAGGTTGCGTCTGCGTGTCAATGACGTCGCACACAGCACCTCCAACTTAAAGCTTTAGCCCCGCCCCCTTCACCTGAGCGCACCTCCCACTGAAACAGAAACATGTCTTAATAAAGGTTCCAATCAAATCAAACTGAAATGCGGCTCCTACACTGGAGAAGAACACATTATTTTAACATACGAAATTTGAGTATAAAGGAGCATTAAGAAATAGAATAAAAAATAATTTCAATATGTATTTAAACTTAAGACGTTAAAGTGAAAGTGTGCATAAGTTAATGTAAAAATGAGCAAGACGTTTCCATTTTGCTGTTTTTTTGTGTGGCTTTCAATCGTACAAAAACACACACGTTTGAATCCAGGTGTGAGGAGGGTTGTTATATCCGCTCTGCTTCCTGTCAGGTTGCTGATGACGGTTACGGAGTTTCTTACATCATCGTTGGTGAAGAAATGATCAACTTCCACGTCTCGTCCAAACACTCGTACAGCGAAACTGTGAGTAAACACACTCTCTCACACACACACACACACACACACACACACACACACACACACACACACACACACACACACACACACACACACACACTCTCTCTCCCTCTCTCTCCTGTCTCTCTCTCTCCCTCACTCACTCACTCTCCCTCTCTCTCTCTCTCTCTCCTCTCTCTCTCACACTCACTCACTCACACACACACACACACACACACACACACACTCACACTCACTCACACACTCACTCACACTCACACTCACACTCTCTCTCTCTCTCACACTCACTCACACACACTCTCTCTCTCTCACAGCTGCAATCTGTCCTCTGGTCTCTCACTTCCTGTCTGGAATAGATTTACAGGCCGAGTTCAAACGCAGACTCTTTAAAGTAGAGACACTAAATACTGATATAATATATGTAATGATGAGGCAGACACTTTGTTGTTTATTCCCCTTAAACCCAGCACTTCAGAGGAAGAGAGACATTTAATCACTGCCTGCTCGTCTGCTTTCACTTCCTCTTCACATTTGTAAAAGCTAAGCAATATTTACCGAGGAGAGAGGAGAGGAGTAGTAAGGAGAGGAGAGGAGAGGAGAGAGATTTTAAACAGACTTTGTTGTGTATTTATATTTCTTGTGAACGTTTGGATTTGAATAACACCCTTTTTAAATTCTTCTATATTTTTGTACCTTTTTTAACAACTTAATTTGTCTTATTGTGTTCTCACCCCAAGTGCTTGTTCCCGCTGAACTCTTTAGTCCTAGTGGATCCATGGATGATAAGACCTGGATACAGCATCGGAGGCGGGGCCTCGCTCTTTCCTATGAGAGCTGCTCATTGGCTCATGAGGACAAAATGGCCCAAATTTTGAGAGAGCGAAACGTCACAGATTACCCATCATGCCTAGCTGTCAGAGCAGAAGAACCCGTATGTGCGCTCACAGAGCATGCGCCCCTTAAGCCCCGCCCCCCGAACTCCCACTCTCGACTCACTAGAATGAAGAAAATAAATCTAGTTTCGGCTTTTAGTGCATTTTACAACTTTAAGGACCGAATGATTATAATATGGGCTACAACATAGTTCATACTGGGTAGTTTATTTAGTTAAAAAAAATATTATCCACCGATTTACAGACGTCTCTTTCCCCATGTTAGTCAATGGGAAAAGTTGTTTTGGGCCGGGTGACATCACGGACTGATACGGAAATTGCGGTACCGCCGTTTGGACACAACGAATGTTGGTCACAGAGTCCGGAGCACTTCCAGGGGGCTTGAAATGAAGCCGCTGACGTCACTTCGTCTTCTTCTGCTTTGGGTTTACTGGCAGGCCGCAAACCACTTCACGGCGTATACTGCCACCCGAAGTCCCCGGCCGGAAGGCTTCAGAGTAAATCGCCACAACGCCGACACCTCCTCATCTCCACCGCTCCCATGTTTTCTTTTGTGTTGCCATAAGTTAGTCTCTCTGCGTTGGTGCGCTGGGCTAATGCTAATAATGCTAATGCGAGCAAATAAAATGGCGGCTTCACAAAACTTTTCTGAGTGTTACTCGGCGTGGTTTGCAATCCGCCCAGCCAATCAGAAACTGGAACCTTTTTTACCCAGGAAAGCACCTGCTCTCTAGCAGGGACTACAAAGGGGTGAAAAGGTTTTTCATGAACTAAGTTCTAGTTCCAGATCTTTTTGGTGTGAACGCAAAATCCCAGGAACTATCGGAACTATTCCTGGGAAAAGTACTCCGGTGTGAAAGCGCTGAGTAAACTTCCCTCGTGATTTCTCAATAATCAGTCTCACTTCCTTCCTCTGTCTTTGTGGTTGAACTTGTTCCCGTTTCCCTGCCTCTTGTTAATTCTTGTGTATTCTCCTGCAGGACGAGCACAGGTTATTTTTATTTTTGTTAATATTATTATTATTATATTTTTCTTAATTTTGATATTATTTTATTTTTTTCTTGCATACATTTATTTTTGTATGTATTAATTTATAATGTAATTTTTTTATATAGATTTAAAAATACCAATATATTATATTTTAAACTTAATTTTTCTTATTGTGTTAATTTATTTGATCTTAGAAAGTAATTGTTCATAATGTTATTGTACAGATTTCTTTATTTTTTGTATTAGTTTTAGAATATAATTGTTTTTAATAGTTTCATATTTTTGTTCCTTTGAAAAAAAAACGTATTTCCTCTTGACTTTATGAATGCACCATTTCACACCGAAGCTAATTCCCTGTAACAACTCAAAAATAGATTTTCTCAATAATCCGTCACGTGTGCTTCCTCTCTCTTTGAGGTTGAACTTGTTCCCTTTTCTCTTGTTAACTCTTGTGTTTTCTCTCCTGCAGGACTCCCACAGGTTTGGACGTCAGATCACTAAAGCCATGCTCGACATCATGACCGTTCTCTCAGCCGACGCCAAACCCTCGTCTTCCTCCAAAAGCCCGACGCAGAGCAAGAAGCAGCTCTGAGGCTGAGCTCACCACAAAGATCCATTTATCCCAGTAATAAAAACCCATTATCTAGACATCAGACAGAGTGGCGCTGGGATGACGTGTTTCTGTTGTCGTTCCCTGAAGGCAGCATCTTTCTGGTTCACTCCGCAAGAAACCAGTGGGATTTTACCATTTGTTAGCAGGCTAGCTAGCTAACAAAATGTCCTCGAGTTAGCTAGCTACCTTGCTACTTCTGTGGGCAAACGTTTATGATGCTTTCACATTTAGTTCAGCAGGATAATTTCCACATATAAACACCATGTTATGATTTCTGAAGTAAAAAGCTAACATCACATGACTTCACGTCACCACCGCTAAGCTAAAGGTGGCTAATGTTGGGCTATAAAGGAACTAAAGCACGGTCACATGACTTCACGGCACCACCGCTAAGCTAAAGGAGGCTAATGTTGGGCTATAAAGGAACTACAGCACGGTCAAATGACTTCACGTCACCACCGCTAAGCTAAAGGAGGCTAATGTTGGGCTATAAAGGAACTACAGCACGGTCAAATGACTTCACGTCACCACCGCTAAGCTAAAGGAGGCTAATGTTGGGCTATAAAGGAACTACAGCACGGTCACATGACTTCACGTCACCACCGCTAAGCTAAAGGTGGCTAATGTTGGTCTATAAAGGAACTACAGCACGGTCACTCATTTTAGCCGTCCTCTAGTTCCTCTATAGCGCAACATTAGCCACCTTTAGCTTAGCGGTGGTGACGTGAAGTCATGTGACCGTCCTGTAGTTCCTTTATAGTCCAACATTAGCCACCTTTAGCTTAGCGGTGGTGAAGTCATGTGACCGTCCTGTAGTTCCTTTATAGCCCAACATTAGCCACCTTTAGCTTAGCGGTGGTGACATGAAGTCATGTGACCGTCCTGTAGTTCCTTTATAGTCCAACATTAGCCACCTTTAGCTTAGCGGTGGTGAAGTCATGTGACCGTCCTGTAGTTCCTTTATAGCCCAACATTAGCCACCTTTAGCTTAGCGGTGGTGACGTGAAGTCATGTGACCGTGCTGTAGTTCCTTTATAGCTTAGCGTTAGCTTTTTACTTCAATAATGTGTGGAGATTATCCTACTGAACAACACGTGAACATGAAGTGCTAAAATGCTGACTCATTCCTGCTTTAAAGCATTCATTAAACTAAAGTGCATTTTATATCAAAGGGAGATAATGACATTGTAGGGTTCTCCTTCTTCCACTGAAAGCTCAACAGCCAGAACAATGCATACAAATATATTTCAGATACTTCAACTTTTGTACATTTTGTATTTGATTTTTTCAGCGCTGTTTCTGTCGATTAGATTTAGATTTAGAAACCCCACTTTCTGTGAGAATATGAAAGTGTCTCGGTGGATGCTTTGGAGAAAGAGGGAGCAGCAGTCACCACTTAAGAGAGGAAGTGATTAGGAGATGAGATCCTAATCTGCTCCATGACAACAGGAGGAGACTCTTAAATTTCAATACGAGCTAAAAGTTAGGGGTGGTGTTAAACATCAGGGACACTTGGAGAGAAAGGGAGGGTTTGAAGGAGATGAATCGCTACGAAGGGAACGACTTCTCTTGAGGGTTACCTTGGAGAGACGTCCTTCCTGTTACTGAGTTCCTTTCCTCACCTGATCCCTGCAGTGAAATGCACATTACACAATAAACAACCTGCTCATAATAACCGTTTCCCTGTCATGATGAAGCTCGATCTCTGTCACACTCAAAGGTTTTAATGAAGACGCCCGTGGTTTAAAGTCTGAGACATTCCACTCTAAAAGTCCTGAAGCCAAAATGTTGAAAGTAATCGTTGTGTCGCTGCATTCATTTATAGTTAGAAGTTATTAATGTGAGCAGGATTACATGTTGTCATTATCTGAGAGCTGTGTGTGTGTGTGTGTGTGTGTGTGTGTGTGTGTGTGTGTGTGTGTGTGTGTGTGTGTGTGTGTGTGTGTGTGTGTGTGTGTGTGTGTGTGTGTGTGTGTGTGTGTGTGTGTGTGTGTGTGTGTGTGTGTGTGTGTGTGTGTGTGTGTGTGTGTGTGTGTGTGTGTGTGTGTGTGTGTGTGTGTGTGTGTGTGTGTGTGTGTGTGTGTGTGTGTGTGTGTGTGTGTGTGTGTGTGTGTGTGTGTGTGTGTGTGTGTGTGTGTGTGTGTGTGTGTGTGTGTGTGTGTGTGTGTGTGTGTTAATGAGTGTATGGTTGTGTGTGTGTGATACAGTGTTTGATACTGTGTGTGTTAATGAGTGTATGGTAGTGTGTGTGTGTGATACAGTGTTTGATACTGTGTGTGTTAATGAGTGTATGGTAGTCTGTGTGTGTTAATGAGTGTATGGTAGTGTGTGTGTGTGTGTGATACAGTGTTTGATACTGTGTGTGTTAATGAGTGTATGGTAGTCTGTGTGTGTTAATGAGTGTATGGTAGTGTGTGTGTGTGTGTGATACAGTGTTTGATACTGTGTGTGTTAATGAGTGTATGGTAGTCTGTGTGTGAGAGTGTGTGATATATATATATATATAAGTAAAAACAGTTCAATGCAGTTTCTAAATCGATGCAATGGAGGGAAACCTGTGTGTGCTAACCAGAATGTACTTCAGTTTGTATTCACTAGTAGCGGCGGCGTGGGAGTCGTAAAACATGACAGATATTTTTCAGTGAAACTCGTTAACATTTCATTTAGCTGACGCTTTTATCCAAAGTGACTCACACTCACAGGGACGTCCTCCCTGGAGTACCCGAGGGCTAAGTGCCTTACTCAAGGGCACACTAGAGGTGGTGTTCCTGGCGGGATTTGAACTCACAACCTTCCGATCTTCAGCCCACCTCACTCTCCATTAGACCTCCACTACCCCACTGTGTCCACACTCCTCACGGACTGGCAGCAGCAGCAGGAGCAGCAGCAGCAGCAGCAGCAGGAGCAGCAGCAGCAGCAGCAGCAGCAGCAGCAGCAGCAGGAGCAGCAGCAGCAGCAGCAGCAGGAGCAGCAGCAGCAGGAGCAGCAGCAGCAGCAGCAGCAGCAGCAGCAGCAGGAGCAGCAGCAGCAGTAGCAGGAGCAGCAGCAGCAGCAGCAGCAGGAGCAGCAGCAGCAGCAGCAGCAGCAGCAGGAGCAGCAGCAGCAGCAGCAGGAGCAGGAGCAGGAGCAGCAGCAGCAGCAGCAGCAGCAGGAGCAGGAGCAGGAGCAGCAGCAGCTGCAGGAGGAGTGGGGGTTGGGGTGTTTGAATAACCTCTGACCTCCTCTGACCGGGTCTCAGGTTAAACATTAAGCGGCTAATTTTCCAAACTGCTTTTCTGTCTGATCACGCATTGCTTTCCTATCACACACACACCAGACACACACACACACTCCAGAAACACACACACACACACACTCCAGAAACACACACACACACTCCAGACACTCCAGAAACACACACACACTCCAGACACACACACACACACATTCCAGACACTCCAGAAACACACTCACACACCGGACACACACACACACACACATCTGTACAATTGCACACAACAAATAATCAGGATCTTGTTTAACAATGTTTGAGGATGCACACACACCAGACACTCAAGAAACACACACACACACTCCAGAAACACACACACTACAGACACTCCAGAAACACACACACACTCCAGACACTCCAGATGTACACACACACTCCAGACACTACAGAAGCACACACACAGTCCAGAAACACACACACACACACTCCAGACACTCCAGAAAACACACACACACACTAGGCGCACACACACACTAGGCGCACACACACTCCAGAAACATACACACTCCAGACACTCCAGAAACACACACACTCCAGAAACACACACACTACAGACACTCCAGAAACACACACACGCACTCCAGAAAACACACACACTCCAGAAACAAACACAGGCACACACTCACACTCCAGACACTCAAGAAACACACACACACACACACACACTACAGAAACACACACACACTCCAGACACTCAAGAAACACACACACACACACACACACTCCAGACACACACATGACAGAAGCACACACACATGACAGAAGCACACACACACTCCAGAAACACACACACACACAGTACAGAAGCACACACACACTCCAGAAACACACACTACATACACTCCAGAAACACACACAGTACAGAAGCACACACACACTCCAGAAACACACACTACAGAAACACACACTCACACACAGTACAGAAGCACACACACTCCAGACACACACACACACACAGTACAGAAGCACACACACACGACAGAAGCACACACACTCCAGACACACTCCAGAAACACACACTACATACACTCCAGAAACACACACACACACACAGTACAGAAGCACACACACACTCCAGAAACACACACTACATACACTCCAGAAGCACACACACACTCCAGAAACACACACACACTCCAGAAACACACACACACACACACACACAGAAGCACACACACTCCAGAAACACACACACTACAGAAACAAACACTCACACTCCAGAAACACACACTACATACACTCCAGAAACACACACTCACACACAGTACAGAAGCACACACACACACACACACAGTACAGAAGCACACACACGACAGAAGCACACACACACTCCAGACACACTCCAGAAACACACACACACAGTACAGAAGCACACACACACACTACATACACTCCAGAAACACACACACACACTACAGAAACACACACACACACTACATGCACTACAGAAGCACACACACTACAGACACTCGAGAAACACACACTCACACACAAATCTATACAATTGCACACACAGGGACTCACATGCATACTGCATGCATACACACACATTATTTTAGACAACACACATTCAGACACACACACACCTGTACAATTGCACACTCACACACACACACCTCAGTCTTTCAGTAGCAACAGCAATGCAAACAGACTCCTCTCCCTCCGACCCTTTCTACAGTAATGACAGTTTCCTTTTTTCCACTTCTACCGTATATTTCAGGAGTCCCTCCGTCTCTTAAAGAGCCCCGCTGTGTGTTCTGGGCTGTTCCCTCCCCTGTAGTGTGTTCCGGTGCATGTCAACGGTCTGCAAAGGCTACAATCTTAAAGTTCCGGAACATAGTGACATCACTACGGAACACCAGCGCTCCTATTGGCTAGCGCTCAAATACATTGTAGGTTTGTTTTCCGGTACATTTAGGACAGTGTTTCTCAAACTTTTTCAAACCAAGGACCACTTAACCAATAAAAAAACACTCGCGGACTATCTAACTCCACAAATATCTAAAAACACATCGTTTTTTACAAATCGCCTGAAAATGGTACAAACAAGTGGCCACATGTGTGATGAAGGTGTTTATCTGGGCTATATCATGCAATCGAAAGTGAAACTTAAGCTCGCTCCATTGCGGAGATATTCCCGCGAGAGTGCGGAAAACTTAAATAAATTAATTTATTTCAAATGTGAAATTTTACCAATATACTCACGGACCACTAGGGGGCGCACACGGACCACCAGTGGTCCGCGGACCACACTTTGAGAAGCACTGATTTAGGATATAGTTAGTTTCACTCTGTTACTGTTATAACACTATAATAGTTATAGTAGTATTATGGGATGGTTGTTTTTGAACAGTCTGGAACATGAGCCGCTCACAACACGTGGCAGCAGCAGCAGTTTGATAACTCACGTTAATATTAGCACTGTTTTCTAACGTCTCTGATGTTTTGATGTCTGTGTGACTTCTGTTTGGGTCCGTGACGCTTTGTGAGGACTTGTGGGTTGCTTGTAAGATGCTTCTTCTTCTTCTTCTTCTTGTTGTTATTAATATTCTAGCTGTTCTATCAGTGGTTTTTGTTCTGACGTGTATTTAAATGTCTGTTGTGGATTTTCTGAAGATGGCCTTTTCACAGACGGTGACGACTTGGGAAATAAAGAACGTACCGACAATAGACTGCATCTGTCTTTATCACTGAATGTTTCACAACAATGAAAGCCCAAAGATGGTTTTGAAGTGATTTATTTAAAACAAGGCACAGCGTGCCTCAAACAGCTAGCTCTCCCCGATGGAGATCCAACAAGAATACAAACACCTCCACATTGTTACAACAGACGACATCACTGAATACAGGAGAGAGCAAGTCATGATGATAAAGACAACATTCACAGCACGCACTCTCACACACACACCTACATGCACACACACACACACCTACACACACTCACACACACCTACACACACACCTACACACACTCACACACACACTCACACACACCTACACACTCACACACACACACACTCACACACATATCTACACACACACATATCTACACAGACACAGACACACACCTACACACACAGACATCTACACACACACACATATACACACACCTACACACACACACCTGCACACACAGACACCAACACACAGACACACACAGACATACACACACACACACTTACACACACACCTGCACACACACATACAGACACAAACACACACCTCGACACACAGACACACCCACACGCACACACATGCACACAGACACACACACATACACACACACACATCTACACACATACACATACACACATATCTACACACACCCATACACACAGACACACACATACACACACACACACACACACATCTACACGCACACCTTTTTTCTGCCTTTTTCTTTTGCACTTTTCTTAAACATTGTAAAATATATGTTGCATTAATAAACCTGCATTTCATTCCAGACATTAGCGTTTTGCACTCAGGTATTTATCATCAGGACTGAAGGGGTTTCAAACTGATTTGAATACATGTCATAGTAGAGTAAGAGTGACTCCAGCATCACATGGATCAATAGTGTGTGATATAGTCTGTGTGTTCAGTGCGACACATGGCCAAGACGCAGGAGAACACGGCGACGCCGGCGAGTCCTCTGGTGCGTCAGGGGCCAGGGCCTTAAAGGGTTAAACATTGAACGTAATGTTGTTATCTGGATTAAAGTAAAGATATCAGTGAGAGTGAAACTGATAGGGGGTGTTTAACTGCATGATGTAATGGGGGGGGGGGGGGACTTTCTACAACAACTTTCCCCGGTGTGTGCGTGTGTGTGTGTGTGGGGGGGGAACTCCGGGTTAACGCCCCCCTTCCCTTCAGGAGAGCTGTAAAGCGGAAAGTGAAAGTAAGCTCCAGAAGGAGAATGCCGCGCGGGAGCTCAACACCACGGCACGGTAATCCTTTAGCATTCATATTTATTATTATGATTATTGTATTATTATAGTGTGTGTTGATGCTGAGTCATGTAGATACCGGTGCAGCAGCATCAGGTCGCAGTAGCGGGTGAGGTGTGTGTGCGTGTGTGTGCGTGTGTGAGCTGCAGACATGAAGGCTGCACGAGACTTGACTGATTTGGACACGAGGAGAGAGGGCTGGCTGTTTCATCTTGAGCAGGTCTCCCTTGAAAAAAGAGATCAATGATCTCAATGGGATACACCTGGATAAGGTTTAAATGACATGCACACATTTAACGAGTGTATGGTAGTGTGTGTGTGTGTGTGTGTGTTAATGAGTGTGTGTGTGTGTTAATGAGTGTGTGTGTGTTTTCAGTGAGCAGTTTACTTTGACGCGGGGGTGAGCAGCAGAGGTGGAGAGGCGGGGCTATTGGCTCATCATTATCAGAAAATGATCGCATAGGGCGTACACACGTTGGACCCCCCAGAGCGTTGTGTATGCCGTTCTATCCACCTTGGGACCCGTTATCGTTTCCGCAGTCGTTTAGTGCCGTGTGTGGCCGGGGCCTTAATGAGTGTGTGTGTGTGTGTGTGTGTGTGTGTGTGTGTGTGTGTGTGTGTGTGTGTGTGTGTGTGTGTGTGTGTGTGTGTGTGTGTGTGTGTGTGTGTGTGTGTGTGTGTGTGTGTGTGTGTGTGTGTGTGTGTGTGTGTGTGTGTGTGTGTGTGTGTGTGTGTGTGTGTGTGTGTGTGTGTGTGTGTGTGTGTGTGTGTGTGTGTGTGTGTGTGTGTGTGTGTGTGTGTGTGTGTGTGTGTGTGTGTGTGTGTGATAGAAAGCAGACTGCCTCAGATTTAGCCTCCTGTTACTTCCTTCCTTCCCTTGCTTCCTTCCTGAAGGGACCTTAGATGAACTCCTCCTATCTGATGTGTTTGGCACGTTCCTTCACGGTGTTCTCTCTCTGTGACTCAACAGGATTTACTTGTGTTTCCACCTGAGGGGAAGGGTCCTCATGTTTCAGGCATGTGTTTCCACCTGAGGGGAAGGGTCCTCATGTTTCAGGCATGTGTTTCCACCTGAGGGGAAGGGTCCTCATGTTTCAGGCATGTGTTTCCACCTGAGGGGAAGGGTCCTCATGTTTCATGTAGTCACGGTGGGTTGGAACTCAGTACTTCTACTTTTACTAAAGTACATTATATTATAATGTGTTTTAATGCTGAGTCATGTTAGATAATGTGTAGCTGATGGATGGACGATGGAGGTGTGTGTGTGTGTGTGTGTGTGTGTGTGTGTGTGTGTGTGTGTGTGTGTGTGTGTGTGTGTGTGTGTGTGTGTGTGTGTGTGTGTGTGTGTGTGTGTGTGTGTGTGTGTGTGTGTGTGTGTGTGTGTGTGTGTGTGTGTGTGTGTGTGTGTGTGTGTGTGTGTGTGTGTGTGTGTGTGTGTGTGTGTGTGTGTGTGTGTGTGTGTGTGTGTGTGTGTGTGTGCAGCTCGTCTCTGGATGAATGATGATGCTTTGAACTCCTCACCGTCCTGCAGATGGAGAGGCAGCAGCTTTCTAGAATTAAAGTTGAACCGAGGCCTCTGGAGACAAAGAGGAAGAGGAAGAGAGAGAGATGGGGAGACGAGAGGAGAGAGGGGTTGGGGTTTTTAAAGTAGGGAGGTAGGGCGGATCTGGGCTTAATGATCTGAATATCTCTAAGGTTGTGGTGACTGATGTTGCACTCTCTGACCAATAGGATCGATACTTTTATACTTTGTTTTACTCTCCTCTACTCATCAAGTTCATCAGAACGAACACAAGTATATGCCCTACACACACACACACACACACACACACACACACACACACACAGACACACACACACACACACACACAACACACACACACACACACAGACACACACACACACACACGGACACACACACATTCAGACACACACAGACACACCCTGCCACATACACACAGACAGACACACACACACACACACACACACACACACACACAGACACAGAGACACACACACATACAGACACACACAGACACACCCTGCCACACACACACACACACACACACACCCTGCCACACACACAGACACACACACCATGCCACACACATACACAGACCAGTGGCGGTTCTACAGGGTGGCACGGGGTGGCAGCTGCCACCTCAGAAAAATGCCTTGCCACCCCAGCTGCCACCCCAGCTGGCAGCTTTATTTTGAAAAAAAAGTTGTGGCTCATCGGACATTTATGAGAGAAAATCTCGAATGTCCGAGTGCAAGTGAATGCAGCACAAGACGTGAGCCTTGTAACCCCTCCCCCGGCCCTGGGACGAGCGTGGAAATATGATTGGCGGCGATTTCATTTGAACGGGGGACATCGCAAAACGAGAAGCATTTCGGATCCAAGTAGACGGAAGGAATGAGGTATTTGCGGTCAGTGGCAGCGCCAGGGTATGGCTGGGGTAGGCTACACCCATACCAAGAAATGGCTTAGCCCCACCATGAAAAATGATGTTAAAGTAAGCTAAATAAAGTCCGCCAACTCGCGCGGAGTAAATTGCACAGACAGCAGTTAGTCAGATTGATTTCAGAAGCCACTTGTCTGGAAATACCGAAGACCAGAAACGGTTTTGAAAACTTTTGTCACGTAGTGATCGTCTTCTCAATAGAACATCTTTGATAATGTCTTCTGGCCAATCAGAATCAAGATAACGGCGTGGTGTTGTTGCAGGAAGTCCCGACGGAGAATACTTTTGCTGTAGTACATCTCTCTATACATCGAAACAACATTACGTGTTGATAGAAATCAACACGTAATGAAATAAGACCCCACGGTTTGATGAGTGATAGGTGAGTGGACTGTCTTTCATTTTGACACACAGAACAATGGGGGCTATCCACCCTTATCCACAATGTAAAGTAACTCACAGCCTCTTCCTCTTCTCTCAGTGAGGAGCAGCAGGTTCAGCTTTCAGAACTAAGTTACACAAAACTAAAATAGCATTCATTTTTTAAATATGTCGTGTAGTAATAGATATATTTATTGTTCTTCTCCAGAGAGTACCAGAATGTGTATTTTATGTTAGTATTTCAAAAGATCTCCTGGGAGAATCCCCCCAGACCCCCCTGCAGGGGTTGGGTTTTCAGCAGGTCAACTCTTTCACCTGTGGGGAAATAGCAGGATTGGCTCCAGGTCGCCCTTTTTATTTACTACAAGACAAATGTGCCTTTTTATTTTATACAGTTCCATTTGGATTGAGACGGGGAAATAATCTAAACCTCACGCGTGGCGTTTCACTGTCAAGGGGGGCGTGTATGTAATTACATTGCAAATACTGACTTGAGCCCCACCGCTGTATGGGTTAGCCCTACCATAGATTACCCAACACAAATACTCTGGAGCCGCCACTGTTTGCGTTCTACAATGACAGAGAAGAGCCTGTCAGGTTGGCTGTACTCAGCATTGAATCGTTTGTGAGGCGTGTTGCTGATCAAGATGGTAAACACCACATTCAGCTGTTAGAGGCAGCTTGATGCTCTGCTCACGGACGAGTCGATGAGAATAAAACACTGTTAAGATGATGACCTTACGTGTGTATAATATTTTTCTTCTTTGTGGGTTTCTGCCCCCAAAAAACAGTTTCAAGTCCTGAGAAAGTCAAATAAGACTGAGTGTAAAACTTCACTGCCCAGCCAAAAAAAAGTAACCACTTTGATTTAACTAGGCCAGCAGGTAAGGACTCTCCACTGGATAATAACTGCAGCGATGTTTATGTTTTAGCTGAATACACGTTTTTTAACCCAAACTGATGCAGTTAGTCACTTCTTTAATGTTTGTTCTTTCTGATGTAAAGTCAAGGTTGTAACTGTTTGCAGTAAAGTTGTGGGGCGCTGAACTGTTCCTTTGAATATTTTGAATTTTGATATATGATAGTAATTACTTGTCTTTCATATTTGAAGGAGGGTGAGCAAGCATCCTGAGGAACATTCATCATTAACTCCTCCAAAGAATATAGTTTATTCAATAATAAATGAATATGTGAATCATAACAGTGATTGACAGCTGATAGGAATAATATGATTGTTAATATTATCATATTCATTCAGACAAACATCGATGAGACAGTTAATTAATGTACTTATTGCAGCAGTCTTCATATATTTGGTACCCCTGCTGGTCTAAGAGTGAAACAAACTCATTCAGTCATTGTTCAGTTAAAATTCATTAAATGATGTCTGCCACCTTATATATTATTTATATGTAAGGCTTTATATTACTGATGTGCCACAATAATGTATCCTGATGTTATTGAGTTAAAATATTAATATTGTGGCTTTCCAAGTTAACATTGATTGATATGACTGCGATTAAATCAGCATTTAAATCAGTATACTTCTGCCAGGAGATGCCACCCCTGAAATTCTCCCGCCACCCTCTGGCCCCCCCATGAATATTTTTCTAGATCCGCCCCTGACACAGACACACACACACACACACACACACACACACACACACACACACACACACACA
>JAPTMU010000799.1:0-16723 GCA_028583405.1 Pogonophryne albipinna
TGGAGGCTATTTCAGTGAAACAAGGCTGTTTTGAACATTTGACAGATTTATGCTTAAATTCTCTCAGAAAGTTACTGAAAGATACACTTTTGTGTTTAAAACTGACCACTACCATGAAAGTACTCTGTTTTATTAGATTTCGTCAAGCAGATGCTTGCAGTTTGTGATTTTGAGGCTATTTCAGTGAAACAAGGATGTTTTTAACATTTGAAAGATTTATGCTTCAATTCTCTCAAGATACACTTTTGTGTTTAAAAGCTGACCACTACCATGAAAGTACTCTGTTTTATTAGATTTCGAAAAGCAGATGCTTGCAGTTTGTGATTTGGAGGCTATTTCAGTGAAACAAGGCTGTTTTGAACATTTGACAGATTTATGCTTCAATTCTCTCAGAAAGTTACTGAAAGATACACTTTTGTGTTTAAAACTGACCACTACCATGAAAGTACTCTGTTTTATTAGATTTCGTCAAGCAGATGCTTGCAGTTTGTGATTTGGAGGTTATTTCAGTGAAACAAGGCTGTTTTGAACATTTGACAGATTTATGCTTCAATTCTCTCAGAAAGTTACTGAAAGATACACTTTTGTGTTTAAAACTGACCACTACCATGAAAGTACTCTGTTTTATTCGATTTCGTCAAGCAGATGCTTGCAGTTTGTGATTTTGAGGCTATTTCAGTGAAACAAGGCTGTTTTTAACATTTGACAGATTTATGCTTAAATTCTCTCAGAAAGTTACTGAAAGATACACTTTTGTGTTTAAAACGGACCACTACCATGAAAGTACTCTGTTTTATTAGATTTCGTCAAGCAGATGCTTGCAGTTTGTGATTTTGAGGCTATTTCAGTGAAACAAGGATGTTTTTAACATTTGAAAGATTTATACTTAAATTCTCTCAAGATACACTTTTGTGTTTAAAAGCTGACCACTACCATGAAAGTACTCTGTTTTATTAGATTTCGTCAAGCAGATGCTTGCAGTTTGTGATTTTGAGGCTATTTCAGTGAAACAAGGCTGTTTTGAACATTTGACAGATTTATGCTTCAATTCTCTCAAGATACACTTTTGTGTTTAAAAGCTGACCACTACCATGAAAGTACTCTGTTTTATTAGATTTCGTCAAGCAGATGCTTGCAGTTTGTGATTTTGAGGCTATTTCAGTGAAACAAGGATGTTTTGACATTTGACAGATTTATGCTTAAATTCTCTCAAGATACACTTTTGTGTTTAAAAGCTGACCACTACCATGAAAGTACTCTGTTTTATTAGATTTCGTCAAGCAGATGCTTGCAGTTTGTGATTTGGAGGCTATTTCAGTGAAACAAGGCTGTTTTGAACATTTGACAGATTTATGCTTCAATTCTCTCAGAAAGTTACTGAAAGATACACTTTTGTGTTTAAAAGCTGACCACTACCATGAAGTACTCTGTTTGAGTAGATTTCGTTAGGATTCTGACTCTTAATGTCAGTTTGTGATTTTGAGGCCATTTCAGTGAAACAAGGCTGTTTTGAACATTTGACGGATTTATGCTTAAATTCTCTCAGAAAGTTACTGAAAGATACACTTTTGTGTTTAAAACTGATCACTACCATGAAAGTACTCTGTTTTATTAGATTTCGTCAAGCAGATGCTTGCAGTTTGTGATTTGGAGGCTATTTCAGTGAAACAAGGCTGTTTTGAACATTTGACAGATTTATGCTTCAATTCTCTCAGAAAGTTACTGAAAGATACACTTTTGTGTTTAAAACTGACCACTACCATGAAAGTACTCTGTTTTATTAGATTTCGTCAAGCAGATGCTTGCAGTTTGTGATTTTGAGGCTATTTCAGTGAAACAAGGATGTTTTGACATTTGACAGATTTATGCTTAAATTCTCTCAAGATACACTTTTGTGTTTAAAAGCTGACCACTACCATGAAAGTACTCTGTTTTATTAGATTTCGTCAAGCAGATGCTTGCAGTTTGTGATTTTGAGGCTATTTCAGTGAAACAAGGATGTTTTTAACATTTGACAGATTTATGCTTCAATTCTCTCAGAAAGTTACTGAAAGATACACTTTTGTGTTTAAAAGCTGACCACTACCATGAAAGTACTCTGTTTTATTAGATTTCGTCAAGCAGATGCTTGCAGTTTGTGATTTTGAGGCTATTTCAGTGAAACAAGGATGTTTTTAACATTTGACAGATTTATGCTTCAATTCTCTCAGAAAGTTACTGAAAGATACACTTTTGTGTTTAAAAGCTGACCACTACCATGAAGTACTCTGTTTTATTAGATTTTGTCAAGCAGATGCTTGCAGTTTGTGATTTTGAGGCTATTTCAGTGAAACAAGGATGTTTTTAACATTTGAAAGATTTATGCTTAAATTCTCTCAAGATACACTTTTGTGTTTAAAAGCTGACCACTACCATCAAAGTACTCTGTTTTATTAGATTTCGTCAAGCAGATGCTTGCAGTTTGTGATTTGGAGGCTATTTCAGTGAAACAAGGCTGTTTTGAACATTTGACAGATTTATGCTTCAATTCTCTCAGAAAGTTACTGAAAGATACACTTTTGTGTTTAAAACTGACCACTACCATGAAAGTACTCTGTTTTATTAGTTTTCGTCAAGCAGATGCTTGCAGTTTGTGATTTTGAGGCTATTTCAGTGAATCAAGGCTGTTTTGAACATTTGACAGATTTATGCTTCAATTCTCTCAGAAAGTTACTGAAAGATACACTTTTGTGTTTAAAACTGACCACTACCATGAAAGTACTCTGTTTTATTAGATTTTGTCAAGCAGATGCTTGCAGTTTGTGATTTTGAGGCTATTTCAGTGAAACAAGGATGTTTTTAACATTTGAAAGATTTATGCTTAAATTCTCTCAAGATACACTTTTGTGTTTAAAAGCTGACCACTACCATGAAAGTACTCTGTTTTATTAGATTTCGTCAAGCAGATGCTTGCAGTTTGTGATTTTGAGGCTATTTCAGTGAAACAAGGCTGTTTTGAACATTTGACAGATTTATGCTTCAATTCTCTCAAGATACACTTTTGTGTTTAAAAGCTGACCACTACCATGAAAGTACTCTGTTTTATTAGATTTCGCCAAGCAGATGCTTGCAGTTTGTGATTTTGAGGCTATTTCAGTGAAACAAGGATGTTTTGACATTTGACAGATTTATGCTTAAATTCTCTCAAGATACACTTTTGTGTTTAAAAGCTGACCACTACCATGAAAGTACTCTGTTTTATTAGATTTCGTCAAGCAGATGCTTGCAGTTTGTGATTTTGAGGATATTTCAGTGAAAAAAGGATGTTTTTAACATTTGAAAGATTTATACTTAAATTCTCTCAAGATACACTTTTGTGTTTAAAAGCTGACCACTACCATGTAAGTACTCTGTTTTATTAGATTTCGTCAAGCAGATGCTTGCAGTTTGTGATTTGGAGGCTATTTCAGTGAAACAAGGCTGTTTTGAACATTCGACAGATTTATGCTTCAATTCTCTCAGAAAGTTACTGAAAGATACACTTTTGTGTTTAAAAGCTGACCACTACCATGAAGTACTCTGTTTGAGTAGATTTCGTTAGGATTCTGACTCTTAATGTCAGTTTGTGATTTTGAGGCCATTTCAGTGAAACAAGGCTGTTTTGAACATTTGACGGATTTATGCTTAAATTCTCTCAGAAAGTTACTGAAAGATACACTTTTGTGTTTAAAACTGATCACTACCATGAAAGTACTCTGTTTTATTAGATTTCGTCAAGCAGATGCTTGCAGTTTGTGATTTGGAGGCTATTTCAGTGAAACAAGGCTGTTTTGAACATTTGACAGATTTATGCTTCAATTCTCTCAGAAAGTTACTGAAAGATACACTTTTGTGTTTAAAAGCTGACCACTACCATGAAGTACTCTGTTTGAGTAGATTTCGTTAGGATTCTGACATTAATGTCAGTTTGTGATTTTGAGGCTATTTCAGTGAAACAAGGCTGTTTTGAACATTTGACAGATTTATGCTTAATTCTCTCAAAAAGTTACTGAAAGATACACTTTTGTGTTTAAAAGCTGACCACTACAATGAAAGTACTCTGTTTTATTAGATTTCGTCAAGCAGATGCTTGCAGTTAGTGATTTATAGGCTATTTCAGTGAAACAGGGCTGTTTTGAACATTTGACAGATTTATGCTTAATTCTCTCAAAAAGTTACTGAAAGATACATTTTTGAGTATAAAAGATGAAAACTTGATAATGAAGTACTTTGTGTCAGTAGGTAGATTTCGTTAAGAATCTGACTATTAATAGCAGTTTGTGATTTTGAGGCTATTTCAGTGAAACAAGGCTGTTTTGAACATTTGACAGATTTATGCTTAAATTCTCTCAGAAAGTTACTGAAAGATACACTTTTGTGTTTAGAAGCTGACCACTACCATGAAGTACTCTGTTTGAGTAGATTTCGTTAGGATTCTGACTCTTAATGTCAGTTTGTGATTTTGAGGCTATTTCAGTGAAACAAGGCTGTTTTGAACATTTGACAGATTTATGCTTAATTCTCTCAAAAAGTTACTGAAAGATAGACTTTTGTGTTTAAAAGCTGACCACTACCATGAAAGTACTCTGTTTTATTAGATTTCGTCAAGCAGATGCTTGCAGTTAGTGATTTATAGGCTATTTCAGTGAAACAGGGCTGTTTTGAACATTTGACAGATTTATGCTTAATTCTCTCAAAAAGTTACTGAAAGATACATTTTTGAGTATAAAAGATGAAAACTTGATAATGAAGTACTTTGTGTCAGTAGGTAGATTTCGTTAAGAATCTGACTATTAATAGCAGGAAGGGAAAGGTCTGCCTTATGGACAGATTTACATGTGATTTGTCGTTTAAATGTACAAATGTCCGCACAATGGAAATGTGACGTCAACTTATAATGCAAAGTCCCTGCCACCGACAGGACAAATTTGACCAACTGTACCTACATACTTGGGGGTGCTCTACGCATGTGTCTGTGTCCACCCCGTGGATCATGGACATTACATTTGGGGTCCACGAAGCAAACACCCTGCTAACAGCACTGATGATCCCCGCATAACAGCGCTGATCTGAGGGTAAAATAATCATCATTCTGTATATAAATATGCTATGTCAATATCCTGGACATTTCCTTTTAACTTTGGGGTCCACGAAGCTGACACCAGCCGTGATACCCGCATAAAAGCGCTGATCTGAGGGTAAAATAATCATCATTCTGTATATAAATATGCTATGTCAGTATCCTGGACATTTCCTTTTAACTTTGGGGTCCACGAAGCTGACACCAGCCGTGATACCCGCATAAAAGCGCTGATCTGAGGGTAAAATAATCATCATTCTGTATATAAATATGCTATGTCAATATCCTGGACATTTCCTTTTAACTTTGGGGTCCACGAAGCTGACACCAGCCGTGATACCCGCATAAAAGCGCTGATCTGAGGGTAAAATAATCATCATTCTGTATATAAATATGCTATGTCAATATCCTGGACATTTCCTTTTAACTTTGGGGTCCACGAAGCTGACACCAGCCGTGATACCCGCATAAAAGCGCTGATCTGAGGGTAAAATAATCATCATTCTGTATATAAATATGCTATGTCAGTATCCTGGACATTTCCTTTTAACTTTGGGGTCCACGAAGCTGACACCAGCCGTGATACCCGAATAAAAGCGCTGATCTGAGGGTAAAATAATCATCATTCTGTATATAAATATGCTATGTCAATATCCTGGACATTTCCTTTTAACTTTGGGGTCCACGAAGCTGACACCAGCCGTGATACCCGCATAAAAGCGCTGATCTGAGGGTAAAATAATCATCATTCTGTATATAAATATGCTATGTCAATATCCTGGACATTTCCTTTTAACTTTGGGGTCCACGAAGCTGACACCCTGCTAACAGCAGTGATCAGCACCTGACAGTCATTTCAAAGGGTTTTAAATCGTTTTTTCACTTTTAAAAACAGCTTTCTGCCCTGGAAATGATTTCTAACCATTATTACCGTTATGGAGGGGCTGCAGGGAGACTTTACCCGGCTTGTAAGCACTCATTCCGGGGTAATAAAGCCAAGTGCATCACCCTGGAGCTCTTTGTAAGCCCTTCTAACCATTATTACCGTTATGGAGGGGCTGCATGAACACTTTACCCAGCTTTCACACACTTCTTCCTGGCTAAGAAAGCCATGTGCATCACCCTGGAGCTCTGCCTGTGAGTGTGGGACCCTGCCTACAGCAGTGAACCTGCTGCCAGCATTACAAACATATTAATCAGGCATTTTAACACTTTTTTCCATGAAAATTATTTTTAATCACTATCATGGGGCTATATAAATCAAATTCCGGGTAATTAGGAGCACAATTGTACCTTTTACTATTTAAATGTATTTGTATTATATATTTTTGGGCTATTAAAATGACATTTCTGGGTGACTTTGTCAGTTTATGGAGCTTAGTCCACAATTCCCGGAGGTTCCAGGCCGAATTTGGGAGCTCATAGGCGGCCTGCCATGCGCCCCCACCCGTGGAAAGCAAAAAAAAGTAAAGAAAACGGTCAATTATATCTTAAAATAGTCAAAAATGAAGTTTTTTAAAATTCTCGAAAAAACGGCTAAGTGCCCACGGAGGAGGGGCTAAAAAAAACTCAAGTCTTAGGCGCTTCCGGCGGAAGCCCCGGACACAATTTCACCCCCACCTTTCATTTTACAAGGGAGAGGGGTTTCGAGACCTCCCTTCCTCCGTCAATTATTTCTATTCATCTTTTCCAAGCTACCATCTGCACGAAATCGGAAACCCGGTTTTTGAGAGCACTTAGAAAAAAAACGGCTGTTTCACATCATGGAGGAATGTGTCCGCTACAAGAGTGCTTTGGCTCGGATACAATTGTTGCCTGGAGGACCCCCAATCATGGTTCTTAACACACTTTAAGTTTTTGAACGTGCCTCTGGAGGAATACAAGGGGCGTTGTCACGTAATTACGATACACTATTTTGGGATACAATTTATCCATTTTCACCCCTTCCTCTGGTTCTTCCAAAAGTTAACTTGCTTTTTCTGCCTCTGGAGGAATGTAAGGGGAGTTGCCAGGGGACTTTACCTGCATTATGGTGCACTATTTTCGGATACATTTTATCCATTTTCACCCTTTTCTATGGTTCTTCCAAAAGTTAACTTGAACTTTTTCTGCCTCTGGAGGAATGTAAAGGGAGTTGTCAGGGGACTCTACCCGCCTTATGGAACACTATCTTGGGGTACTTTTATCCATTTTCACCCCTTTTTTATGGTTCTCCAAAAAGATAACAGAGTATTTCCAGACTCTGGAGGAATGTAAGGGGAGTTGCCAGGGGACTTTACCTGCATTATGGTGCACTATTTTCGGATACATTTTATCCATTTTCACCCTTTTCTATGGTTCTTCCAAAAGTTAACTTGAACTTTTTCTGCCTCTGGAGGAATGTAAAGGGAGTTGCCAGGGGACTCTACCCGCCTTATGGAACACTATCTTGGGGTACTTTTATCCATTTTTCACCCCTTTTTTATGGTTCTCCAAAAAGATAACAGAGTATTTCCAGACTCTGGAGGAATGTAAGGGGAGTTGCCAGGGGACTCTACCCGCCTTATGAAACACTATTTTGGGGTACTTTTATCCATTTTCACCCCTTTCCTATGATTCTCCAAAAAGATAACAGAGTATTTCCAGACTCTGGAGGAATGTAAGGGGAGTTGCCAGGGGACTCTACCCGCCTTATGAAACACTATTTTGGGGTACTTTTATCCATTTTCACCCCTTTCCTATGGTTCTCCAAAAAGATAACAGAGTATTTCCAGACTCTGGAGGAATGTAAGGGGAGTTGCCAGGGGACTCTACCCGCCTTATGAAACACTATTTTGGGGTACTTTTATCCATTTTCACCCCTTTCCTATGGTTCTCCAAAAAGATAACAGAGTATTTCCAGACTCTGGAGGAATGTAAGGGGAGTTGTCAGGGGACTCTACCTGCATTATGAAGCAGTATTTTCGGATACATTTGGCGGCTTTTCATGGTTCTCCCAAAGGCGAACTCAGACTTTTTCCTGATTTCTCACTGATCGAATGGTAAACGCGACCCGCCATCGGAGGGCCTTCTCCCCCGGTCCACGTGCCGGTGCTTTGGCTGTCGGTTCCTCCGAACTGCGGGTTCGACTCTAATGGCCGGGAGGGTGTGCTGTGTGGGGGTAACCCTGCGTGTCTCTTCCCTCCCGGGCCGCCCGATATGAAGCGTGACCGAGACGAACCGTCTGACTCAGGGGTCCCACCACGGGTCCCGCAGCGGGACGGAGGTTCCGGGCTGGAACCACCCCACCTCCGCCGCGCTGCGCCCGGCAAAAACTCATGTTTCTCTTACCCTCCACTGTTGCATAGCGGCCTTCGTCGGCTGCGGCATTCAGCAATTGGCCTTGCTCCGGGCACCGGTTCCCCCGGGGACCAGTGTTCGGTGGCTTCACATGATATAGGGTCGACCCTACTTCATCACAGGCTACCTGTTTGATCCTGGGTAACAACCATATGTGCTTGTCTGCAAAGAGGGAACTGCCTGGTCCTGCCCTGGTGTTCCTCTACGGCTAGTGTCCAGCCGTCAGCTGTGCTAACAGCAAGTTTGACCCGCCATCGGAGGGCCTTCTCCCCGGGTCCACATGCCGGTGCTTGGCGGTCGGAATAATAATATTTTACAGGGCTCAGGGGTCTGCACTTTGAAGCTCCTGGAGCGGACAGATATATGTGTATTTGCCTGAATGATGGAAATAAACAAAAAATGCTATTTTACAGGACATGACGGATATAGGTGTATTTTCACTGCTTTTTGGAAATACACGAAATGTGATTTTGCAGGGCGACACGCAGCTCATTTTACCCATGTGATGTGGTGCAGTACATTACGGAGCTGTCGTTTAACCAACGTGATGTACCAGGGGCATGAGGTTCTGTAGGGTGTGAACATCTGAGTTTAGTCCGTGGTGGAGTGCTTAAGTCCGGGGGCCCGGGGTCTCACGGTGTGCGATGTTATGGAAGTGCGCATGTTAGGGATATATGCTGGGGCTGTGAAGAAGGCCGAATATGGATGCTAGTGGGCGGACAGTAAAGCACCGCAAACTCCACCCCCCCCCCCTTTAAGGCTCCCATGGGCACGAGGTTCTGTAGGGTGTGAACATCTGAGTTTAGTCCGTGGTGGAGTGCTTAAGTCCGGGGGCCCGGGGTCTCACGGTGTGCAATGTTATGGAAGTGCGCATGTTAGGGATATATGCTGGGGCTGTGAAGAAGGCCGAATATGGATGCTAGTGGGCGGACAGTAAAGCACCGCAAACTCCACCCCCCCCCCCCCCTTTAAGGCTCCCATGGGCACGAGGTTCTCGAGGGTGTGATCATCTGGGTTTAGTCCGTGGGGGAGTGCTTAATTTCGGGGTCCCGGGGTCTCACGGTGCGAGGTTATGGAGGTTATTCGAAATTCTCGAAAAAACGGCTAAGTGCCAACGGAGGAGGGGCTCACAAAAACTCAAGTCTTCGGCGCTTCCGGCGGAAGCCCCGGACACATTTTCACCCCCACGTTTCATTTTACAAGGGAGAGGGGCTTCGAGACCTCCCTTCCTCCGTCAAATAAATCTATTCATCTTTTCCAAGCTACCATCTGCACGAAATCGGAAACCCGGTTTTTGAGAGCACTTAGAAAAAAAACGGCTGTTTCACATCATGGAGGAATGTGTCCGCTACATGAGTGCTTTGGCTCGGATACAATTGTTGCCTGGAGGACCCGAATCATGGTTCTTAACAAACTTCAAGTTTTTGAACGTGCCTCTGGAGGAATTCAAGGAGAGTTGTTACGGAATAATGAGACACTATTTCGGATACAATTGTTGCCTGGATGACCCAAATCATGGTTCTTAACAAACTTTAAGTTTTTGAACGTGCCTCTGGAGGAATTCAAGGAGAGTTGTCACGGAATAATGAGACACTATTTCGGATACAATTGTTGCCTGGAGGACCCGAATCATGGTTCTTAACAAACTTTAAGTTTTTGAACGTGCCTCTGGAGGAATTCAAGGAGAGTTGTTACGGAATAATGAGACACTATTTCGGATACAATTGTTGCCTGGAGGACCCGAATCATGGTTCTTAACAAACTTTAAGTTTTTGAACGTGCCTCTGGAGGAATTCAAGGAGAGTTGTCACGGAATAATGATACACTATTTCGGATACAATTGTTGCCTGGAGGACCCAAATCATGGTTCTTAACAAACTTTAAGTTTTTGAACGTGCCTCTGGAGGAATTCAAGGAGAGTTGTTACGGAATAATGAGACACTATTTCGGATACAATTGTTGCCTGGAGGACCCTAATCATGGTTCTTAACAAACTTTAAGTTTTTGAACGTGCCTCTGGAGGAATTCAAGGAGAGTTGTCACGGAATAATGATGCACTATTTCCGGATACATTTGGCCGGTTTTCATGGTACTCCAAAAAAGATAACAGAGTATTTCCAGACTCTGGAGGACTGCAAGGGAAGTTTGATGGGACTCTACCCGCATTATGATGCACTATTTTCGGATACTTTTCCACGCAGTTTTGGCCCCCGCCTTGCCTGGAGGATAGGACCGAGATATGACAGGGATCTCTGCCCGCCTAACGAGTGCCTAAATGGGACACCTTTCGCACGATGATGCAAATGAACAAAACAATGTTTTGAAAATAAACTAGATAGATTTGACAGGGGTCTTCCTAGTTCGCTGAGTGCAACTTTCCTTCTTTGTCGCCCCCGGTTCTATACATTATACTGGGTACACTTCCCGGTACCAAAATGCTCATGCATACAGATAGGATGTTGATCGGTTGTCCGATCTGTAAAACGTCCTACAGGGCCCTGAGCAAGCATTTGCAAAGGCACCATAGTGTGCATAATTTAGTTGAACGAAAAATTCTGCTGTTGTTGGCCAATGGACGTACAAACATTAGGCTCCATCCATGCACCATTGCAGGATGTGAATATAGCGGGACAAGGCTGGACCGGCACTTGGACAGAGACCATGTTGAGCTGTCCCGAGAGGAGATACATGTGGTCGTAAATAAAGTAAAAATGACAGTAGCAACGAAGGAGCTTCATGACCTTCGATTGAAAAACCCTCCAGTTGCGATGATTACCTCTTGGGAGGTGGACTATGAGGGTGATGAGGTCCTGTCACCACCTCCACCCTTGTCCCCAGTGATTTCATGTCACAAACCGGAGTGTATTGAATGGAGGATGGAGGCAACCACCATGAGGAATCAGAGGGACATGTATGCTGCTGGGGTGAAAGCCCTGCGCAGCAAGCTGCAGAAGATGATAAAACACAAGCGACAGAGGAGGAACCAGAGGGCCGAGGACATGCATGGGTTCGATGAAGAGGATGGGGAGGAACAAGAGCGGGTGTTTCTAAAGAAACGACCCCGAACAGAGGCAACACCAAAGAGGCAGTCCAAGTCCAAAGGTCCCTCCTTCAGCAAGTCCCCCATTCCCTCGCGCAGCAAGTCTCCCATTCCCTCGTGCAGCAAGTCCCCCATTGCCTCTCAGACACCTGTATCCAGCTCCTCTGAACCGGCATCCATAGATACAGAGGCCTCGTCAACCTCTCCTCCCATAAATTCCCCCTGGTTCAGCGGCAGGGGCCGGGGGAATATAATGCGGGAAATAACATTCCCACCCATCATGGGTAAGTGTGTTGAATAACAACAACAAATGCAGTTTCTGTAACACACAATGTGTTGTCATTAAAGTACTGTTATGTTTCACAGAGGAGTATCTACAAGGATATCGGGAGCATTACGAGGGCATCGACCCAACAGTGAGGCTCCAAGAAAACGCAGTCTCCAAACTAAGCAGAGTCAAATCGTTCCTAAGCTTCATGGCACACGGTTTCAAACGCCTGTCTGACTGGCTCTTTCTGAGGGATCTGAAGAGGATACGTGGGTGAGTAACATCAAAAAACTGTCCATGATGTTACCATCATTGTGTGTGTTCTCCACATTGACGCAATACGATGTACTGATGCGTTTTCCTTTGCCAACAGCTGGTCCCGGAGCCTGATAAAGTCAAGCCTACAGGTCACGACCTCTGACTTCTATATCAAAAATATATCACACTTTCTCAAGTACATGGCAGACACACCATGCAAGGGGAGCAGGCTCAACCAATACGACATGATTGTAATCAAACGGGAAGTTGTTGCCATCCTGAAGTCCCTGAGGAAGAAGGTGCTTATCCACCAGATGCAGGTGAAGCGGGACAAGATGGAAGGTCTGCCGAGCCATAAAGACATCATGGCATGTTTGACTGCGGCCAACACTCGCATCCCTCAGCTCCTGGACGTGATGGCCAGCAATCCGACTACCGCAACCCGGCTATTGCTCTATGGGTACATGACCCTCCATTGGAGCTGCATTTATGGCCACCGTCCGGGGGTCTACTCCAACATGACCAACGCCGAGGTCCGAAAGGCGGAGACAACTGGCACTGCCTTTGGCTACCTCATCCACGTGAGTGCTATTACAAAATGTGTTTATTCTGGCAGTGATAAACATGTTGTGCATGATTGATATTTGTATTGACGCTCTCTACCTCTGTCATAACAGGTAAGCAACCACAAGACGGCCAACGCGTTTGGTGAAGCGCAGCTGTACCTCACCATAGAAGAATTCGGATGGATGAAGAGGTGGCTGGAAATCAAGGGGACGCTGACCTGCACCCAGAACCGCTACTTCCTATACACAGCGGGGAAGAACCCGTCGAGGAACCTTGCCTACTTCCTGAGGTTGGCATGGGCTGATGTGGGACTAAACGGTCCCATTAACTTCACCGACCTCCGCACAGTCCACGCAGATAATGCGAAGAGGTTTCAGGACATAGGCAACCGCCAAAGAGTGAGTGATTTCATGTGTCACAACACTGCAACTGCAGACAAATTTTATGCCAATAATCCTTCTTTGAAGGAGGCTGCGGAAATACGGCTGCTCTTCACAGAGTCACTGCAAGCAGCGGCAGCAGCAGCAGCATCAGGGGGGAGTGAAGACAACTTGGGGGACATTGACATTGACAGTGACAGCTCTGGAGAGGTGCATAGCCCCACTCCCTACCAAGACTCCCCCGATGCCGAGACGTCAGATGAAGAATTCTACTTAAACTTCAACGCTTGGAGAGTGGCGAAGAGGGAACAGTCAATGGCCGAACACAGTCCCTCAGACATGGGTGAAGAGAGGGTGCCATACTCTGCACCAACTTCACCCGATACGGACAATGTTACCAGTGCACAAGCCACTGACCAACTTGTAAATATGGAATGTGTTGTTCAACTCAGTCCCCTTGTGCTGGATGAGTGAATAATGTTAGCATGTTATAAAGCGACCATGTCAATGTATATAGTTCTGTAATGCATGTTTATTTATTGTAATAAAGTTTGTTAAAATTACTTACTTGGTCCTCTTTTTTAAAAACTATTACACCCTAGTTGAGTTGGTACCGGATAATGGGAGTGGAGAATGATGAGTTGGTACCGGATAATTGGAGCGGAACAAGTGACAATAGTGAGTAGCATGAGAGGGAAGGTAAAGCAATATGCTGGAAATAAGGGTGTTTTCCCCTTCAGGGTCCCCAGGGGCACGAGGTTCTGGTGGTGTGCATGGAGGGGTGCTCAAGTGTTGGAGGATGTGTAAGGCAGAGGAGGGTAAAAAAAAGTTAAAGTGTGAACCTCCAGCAGGGCAGGTGGGGCTGTGAATAAAGCCGAATATGGATGCTGGTGGGCGGACAGTAAAGCACCACACAATCCACCACCTTTAAGTGTTACCAGGGCCATGAGAACATCCTCCGCAGGAGGGTGGGTGGGGCTGTTAATAAGGATGAATATGGATGCTGGTGGGCGGACTGTAAAGCACCGCAAACTACACCCCCCCTTTAAGGTTACCAGGGGCACGAGGTTCTTGAGGGTGTGATCATCTGGGTTTAGTCCGTGGGGGAGTGCTTAAGTTCGGGGGCCCGGGGACCCACGGTGCGCGAGGTTATGGTAGTGTGCCTGTCAGGGAGAGATGCTGGAGCTGTTTAGTCCGTATTTTAGGGCTCTGTGAGCGGCTACAAATAGGTGCTTCTCCGGTATATTTCATGGAAGTCTGAGATAGCCTGTTTGCTCATGTCAGGTCGAGATGCTGGAGCACTTTACCCGCCTTGTAAGCCCTTATTCCCGGGTAAAACAATCAATGTATTTCCGCCTGCTTTCCTTCAGCACCTCACAGCCTGTTTGCTCATGTCAGGTCGAGATGCTGGAGCTGTTTAGTCCGTATTTTAGGGCTCTGTGAGCGGCTACAAATAGGTGCTTTTCCGGTATATTTCATGGAAGTCTGAGATAGCCTGTTTGCTCATGTCAGGTCGAGATGCTGGAGCACTTTACCCGCCTTGTAAGCCCTTATTCCCGGGTAAAACAATCAATGTATTTCCGCCTGCTTTCCTTCAGCACCTGACAGCCTGTTTGCTCATGTCAGGTCGAGATGCTGGAGCTGTTTAGTCCGTATTTTAGGGCTCTGTGAGCGGCTACAAATAGGTGCTTTTCCGGTATATTTCATGGAAGTCTGAGATAGCCTGTTTGCTCATGTCAGGTCGAGATGCTGGAGCACTTTACCCGCCTTGTAAGCCCTTATTCCCGGGTAAAACAATCAATGTATTTCCGCCTGCTTTCCTTCAGCACCTGACAGCCTGTTTGCTCATGTCAGGTCGAGATGCTGGAGCTGTTTAATCCGATTTTTAGCAGTCCTTTCCCCGCAGAAACTAGTTTAAATCACCGTTGTCACTATTGTGGGGATTTAGGAATGTACCTGTGTGTGTTGTGGAGCTTCCCTGCACTTTAAATCCATTGATTTGCCCTTTGTTTAGGGTGTTTTTGACTGTTTTTGCACTGTGCTCACTTGGCTGATGCGCCCTCCTGTGGGGACACATGATAACTGCACTCAAATGGCTTTTTAAACGGTTTTAAATCGTTTTTTCACTTTTAAAAACAGCTTTCTGCCCTGGAAATGATTTCTAACCATTATTACCGTTATGGAGGGGCTGCAGGGAGACTTTACCCTATTGTAAGCACTCATTCCGGGGTAATAAGGCCATGTGCATCACCCTGGAGCTCTGCCTGTGAGTGTGGGACCCTGCTTACAGCAGTGAACCTGCTGCCGGGGTTACATGGCAATGATTTCTAACCATTATTACCGTTATGGAGGGGCTGCAGGGAGACTTTACCCTATTGTAAGCACTCATTCCGGGGTAATAAGGCCATGTGCATCACCCTGGAGCTCTGCCTGTGAGTGTGGGACCCTGCTTACAGCAGTGAACCTGCTGCCGGGGTTACATGGCAATGATTTCTAACCATTATTACCGTTATGGAGGGGCTGCAGGGAGACTTTACCCTATTGTAAGCACTCATTCCGGGGTAATAAGGCCATGTGCATCACCCTGGAGCTCTGCCTGTGAGTGTGGGACCAGTGACTCTGTAAGCAGCAGCCTGTCAACTCTGGGTGGGATTGAGCGAGGTGCTGGATGGAGCTGCTCTCTCTGGGTCACAGCCTGGACATATTCCTGTACATTTCATGTGTCAAATGTGGATGAAATGTTGTTGTAGCTGTTTAGTCTGTGATTTGGGGCTCTGTGTAGGGCCACAGAGAGGTGCTTTTCCCCGGTGTATTTCATGGAAGTCTGAGATAGCCTCTATTTACAATACTTTCCCCCCCCTTTCAAACACGTATTCCTGGGTTGAAAAGTCAGGTGCTGCACCACCTGTGCTCTGGGTCTGTATTCACAACCCTTTCCCCGACATTTCAAACAGTTTTCCGCACGTTTTAAACACTTATTTGCAATGTCCATTTCATGGACACCACTCTATGTATTAATGTCCGTGATATGGACATATTATTCTGTACACGCCACGGACAATGATGTCCACTCACTGGACATTAAGCCCCCCGGTGCATTTGTCCTGAATTACGCGAGAAACCCCAAAACTTTAACCTTTTATATCTCTGCGGGGAAAGCTCGCCCGTCTCCGGTTCTTTTTCCACGTGGAAGGCCCCTGCACTGGCTATCTATGTAGCACCCCAGCTTATTTTTATTTTGCTCTGGGGCCGAACTGCATGCCTGTACACTTGGAGTACCGCAACCTGTAGTTAATGTCCACACAGTGGCATGCCTGTACACTTGGAGTACCGCGACCTGTAGTTAATGTCCACACAGTGGACACACAAGTCCCTAAGTTAAGTAAGGGAACGGCACCGTTGGGGTACGCCTTTAACATGGGGAAAGTATTGGCACCGTACAAAAAGCGCGACGGTGGGCTGACGACGTCCGCTGCCAAGCCATGATCCTTGGCACTGCCAATACATGCCGGATTGCCTGTGTTGATTTAAAAATTCCTGTTGGTGGCGCTGTTGCTCACGCTCTTGTCCACTTGGAGCTAATTTGTCCACTTACATCCAAATGCATTTCACCCACAATAGTGTATTAAAGGCCCGTTTTGACCGAAAGACCCCCAAAGCGGGCAGGAAGACCCCCAAAGCGGGCAAACAGGGTTGTGGGTGTTCAAAATTGTGCCAAGGACCCTCCTATTTCCCAAGTCGCCCAATCTGTCCCAAAGTCCACAGTGCGGTCTGTCTTCAGGAGAAGGGCTGCA
>JAPTMU010000800.1:0-16598 GCA_028583405.1 Pogonophryne albipinna
CTCACTCTACCAACAGGTTTTCATGATTCTGTTTAGATATGCAAGTATAAGCCATGATAGCTTATTTTATTAACACGCTAATTTGATATGAAAATCAATGGAGGCTGAGTTAACTTTGTAGGAAAACCTACCGTCCATGAGCTGTGTTTTATTTGTTAACTTCATATTTTTCATTTCCTAAAACATTTATTTTCCTCTCATATTAACAGTGTGGATCATTGAGACAGCGTGGTGTCCAGAGTCTTATCCCGTTTTCCCACTTCCTCTGAGGGGACAGCACGGAGGGGGGGCATGAAGAAAGACCTGGGTTGCGTTCCAATAGTCCATTTAGCTTAGGAACCTTCCTAACCAAGTGAAATGACCCGGAAGTACGTCAGTGGCAGCCATGTTAAGTGCCGTTCCAATTCTCTAAATTAAAGGAAAGGAGGTTTCAAACATCCTTTATAACCTCCTTTAGCTTAGGAACCACTGGACCTCCCTTACCGAAAGGAAAGGAGAAAATGCTGCCCCACAATGCCTTGCAGCCGCAGCATTTGGCGTCACACAGCAGTCGGCCGCTCACGGAAACAAACGATTATGACGGAGAAGTTATAGGCTATCATGAAAGTTACGGTGCTTATTAAGCATTTTAAAACGTAAGTGGTGACTTGCCAAAGTGCTTTGTTTTGAACGTTCATCAGTATTATAATCAAAAAGAGAAATATGAACATTAGTTTTTACTGAAATTGTCAAATAAAGTCAACATTTCACTGAGCTGTGTGGGGTTTGTT
This sequence comes from Pogonophryne albipinna, assembly GCA_028583405.1. Taxonomy (NCBI): domain Eukaryota; kingdom Metazoa; phylum Chordata; class Actinopteri; order Perciformes; family Artedidraconidae; genus Pogonophryne; species Pogonophryne albipinna. The sequence continues at coordinate 771 of JAPTMU010000800.1, forward strand.
CAACTTTTAAAAGATGTTTGAATGGTGATATACACAGTGATAGATGTTAAGGACTAACGTTTATAATAAATACATTTGTATTTATTGTAAGATATTTTCATACAATCATAGGTATTGGGATCATTTGTATTAATGTGGACCGGAGGGAGAGGGTGACGAGCATAAGTTTTACTTTCCTTTTTTATTTCAATTACAACTTTGGTCATGAAGAATATGTTTCTCTGTTATCCACGTTCATAAAGCATAAAACAACAGCATCAGAGCACGGTGCAGAGTCTCTAGATGAGTTTACAGTGGTCCCTCGTTCTTATTAAACATCCATGTAGTCGGTTGTATAGAAAACTGTAGTTTCCATAGTTCCCCCACAGCAGCAGATGCACATTTATGACGTCCTCTGGCGCATCATAAACACGTCGGATAGTGAAAGTGCATTCGGATTCTCTAAAGTACCGCAGTCTCTTCTCCTAAGTCCTTTTGAATTCTCCTATCCACTATCCCTTAACCCCGTGACGTTTCACTCAGAGGTCAAGGAATAGGAGATAGGGTTAGAATTTAGGAGCTGATTTTTGGATTATCGGAACGCAACCCTGCACCAGCTTCATCCAAGCTGGGCGTTACTGTTATCACTGGCTCAGTGTCATTTCATTTGACCAAATGGCTTTACATATACATTTAATAGATTTTATTATTATCCACCTTTTTGTTTTATGTCCTTTTATTTAAAACATTCTTTGAGACTTCATCTTCTGGTTCAAATTTCAATAAATGTAATTTGTATAATCACTCTTTTGTCTTTATTCTACATGAAAATGTTAGAGATTCCATTCAAATCTGTTGATTATTCATATCTTCCTCATGAATAGTACGTCACATTTTTAATGCTAAATGTATATCATTTTCTCACAGGATATAGAATGAGACAACACCGGTTTTATCCATTGTGTATGAATGCTTCAGCTCTTCAGACCAACATAGTAAGATGTGAGCATGTTCCTAATTGTGTTGGTATGCAGCCTAGGTCTGGTCTGTTTAATAAAGCAAATCTGCGACTTTTATATTGCAGAATTTGTTCAATTAAAGCAGTCTTTAATTGTTTGTCCTAAACATAGCAATATATTCTTTTGAAATTTAACATGTCTTTGAAAAATAATAGTATACAGTTTATATTGTGTATCACCTTTAGCTTAAAAATACATAGATGTGTTTTTTTAATCTATAAAATAAATAGACAGACACTTTATCAATCCCAAATTGGGAAATTATTTAACAGCAGCAGTGTGTTCAGGTATTAAAATATTTAAAGTTGGAATAAAGTATGAACTACACATCACAAGTATAATGCACTGCAATCCATAAGATAAGTCCGATATGTTCATGAAAACCCCCCAGGAGACACCGACACTAACGTGGCCGAGTGGACTCCGGAGTTTGCTGCATGAGTTGCACTGTATGATCTGTGGTGTAGTGGGCTGTCACTCAAAAACTGAGTAGCCAATGAGGACGCCCACCTGGGATGTTTGTGTCAAAATCTCAAACAAAAAATGAGGGAGCGCAAACGAGAAGAGCTGCAGTGAGAGCAAAAGTCTGATCATTGAGAAAGAAGAAACAAGAACTGCAAACAAAAACCTATGTTAAAACAAAGAAAAAAGACTTGTAGTTTACATGATTACACAAATGATTTGTTTGCAACTTATAGTTTTATTTTTGAAATTTATTTTATTTTGCTTGACTTTGTTTTTTTTTCTTTTAAACTCATAGTTTTGCTTTAGTCTGAGAAAGTGTTGCTTTATCTTTATGATACAAAACTAATCCCATAGAGCTCTCCCTTTCCTTGTTTTAGAAACAGCTTCTAATATCCGTTAGCGCAGCTAGCTAACCAGATGCTAACAACAACAATGCAATTAGTGAGTTTGGTAGAAATGTACAGTATGATAGTAAAGTTATTGAAGATGATTTTACATAATAAATATTCCCCAAAATTATTCAAAAGCATATTCTTCCAAACTCCTTGCTGTAGTATGACCACCAGGAGACTATTGATGTGTGTGGTGAGTTTGGTAGTAATAAGCTGTATAATAGTGATTGAATATTATTGTATTCTCTTTTTTCGGAGTTGCACTTTGCAGACGGTCCCTGAGCACTCGTTTCTTCTCCGGCTGCGGATAGAGACCAATGTAATGTGTCCAGCTCGGAGGACGGCACGTATTGGCTTTTCTTGATCAAAATGTGATTGGCGTTCGTTGTCAACCTTACCACGGTACTTAGGAGACGTCATTTGTGTCTGAATAACGTTTTGTTCATGAGTTATTGATCCGTGAAATCTCATTTCGTAGACCAACTTTACTGAACTAAGCCAGAAGTCTCATTTCGTAGACCGCTCGGTTTGCTGTTCCTTCACTTTATTTTTCTATTTATATACATTTATTTTGGACGAAAACTTAGCGTGAGGAAAGGTAAGTGTGGCGTGAGATATGGGTTAATTGCGTGACTCTTATGCTCAATGCGTGAGTGTTGGCAGCCCTGCTAAAGCTGTAGAAGTGTAGTGGAGTAAAAAGTACAACATTGGCTTGCAAAATGTAGTGGTGTATAAAGTGACATACAATGAAAATACTCACAGTACAACAAGTAGGCCTACCACAACATTGTACTTAAACCACTGCTTGAAAGTGTATGTTTCCACACATTACCACCAATGTGAAAGATTTGTCTCATTTGTATCATGTTTAATTCTGTAGTCCCAAATGCTGAAATGGCCACCCCCACCCCCTCGCATTCCCCTCTTACTGGAATAGATGCCGACAGGACAGAAATAGAGCAGGCAAGCTGCCTTCTGTATAAAATCACATAACTCTCTGTCAGAGTCACGTGACAAAGTTCAGAAATTCAGAACAAATTCAAAGCGAAAAGTGCCTTCAACAAACCCCAAGTGAAGGTTTCCTTGATGCTAAAGCAAATAGCTTTTGAATGTTTTCTTAAAGAGGGGTACACGCTTTGCAGCAAAGTGCTAGAATGCTGAAAACACGTGGCGTAAAATTGCGCAGCCTCCGTGCGTTAGGTTTATGATGTTAACACGTAACACACGTTTGAAGTATGTCTTTACTGTAAGACATCTTCCCGTTACATTCAGGATCTCTCTCACACACACACCTCTGCGAGACACATCGCCGCAGTCGTGACGTCACAGAGGACACGTAACGGGACTGCCCGAGTCTGACTGGAGGAGCACACAGACCGGGTTAACGGGGACAGAGCAGCAGGACACTCTCACCGGACACTGCCCACACACAAGGTAAGCCATATTTAGTATTATTTATAAAACATTAAGAAAAAGTGTTTGGGAAAGGTTTGCTGACGATCCAGCTTTAGATGTGGCAATAAATTACTATAGACAGCAGTAAAACTCTGGAAGACAGTTGTAATTTTATTTAGTTAATTTGTGGATGCAAAAGAGAGTTAATTTACAACTAAAACGTTCTTTGTATTTTTACTTAGAGCAGTCCATTCTGTAGTGTGGGGTTCAGAGAAGGGTGTGGCTCTGCATATACAGTGAGGCCAGCCCCTCCCCTCATACCTTCATTCTGATATTAAGTTAAACTGTGCATGCTATTTTTGGGAGAGCTCTCCTTATGTCTTTAAGCAAACAGTGCTGCATTGAAACAGTAGAAAAGCTCAAAGTCTACATTTTTAAAACATTTGTCCTTTCTTCAACTTGATCTCATAGTACTCAACTGTTATTTTGCACCGTGATTACACTGCAGCACAATGGGGGTGGGGGGAGAGAGACACTTCAAGATGACAGGGATGTATTGCAATTCTGTTATCCAGCCCTACATCAGCATTTCTCTGTGTCTCTCTCTAGGCCTGGAACTATTGATTCCTGCTCAGTGTTGACACTGAAGACCACATATAGAAATGGTAAGTTGACCTTTCTCCTCTTGCATTATGTAAGTATGAAGCATTTTGTATCATACTGCAGAGCAGATCTTGTGTCTGTGGTACATGCTCGGTTTTGTGTACCATTGAATGAGATGTGGATAGAGTGAGTGAGGTCATTTTTCTGCCACCTGCCACCATGTGATTCCTCCCTATCATAAAGGCAGCAGTGTTGGGTGACACATCTAATGGACACAGCTGACAGCATCTTTCCAATGGCTTTGTCTTATCTTCAAATGTATTGTCCGAGACGTTAGTCAGTGTCCTATCGTTCTGCTCTTAGTTGAGTTGGACCAATATTGGCTGTTAATTATACTCTGCACAGCTGTGGCTTTAGCAAATAAACAAGCAGGGAGGAATGAAGGAGTACAAATGTAGCTAACAATTTGAATCCACATTAGGATTTTTCCTAATCAAACACATTACTAAATGGGATTACTTTAGTTAAAGGCCTGTCGCTAGGGGTTTGTATTTGCAGCCCTGTTGCTATGTGGGTGAAGCTCTCCAGCTGTCGTGAGGAGAGATGGTCTGTAGTAAAGCAGAGAGCAGTGGCCCCTCACCAGGGTGGAGAACATATTTTGGCTGCATGCCTTAATGCGGTAGTATTTTATACAACAGCAGCTGCAGTAAGAGCCTTCGAAATGAAGGCCAAGCTTTCAGCTTTCTTTTTTCCCAAAGTGAATGAGCTAATAACATCACACCTCTAAAGCCAGGGCCCATTTTATAAACAAAATCCTTGTGTAGTGCTTTATATTTTCTTTTCATGCCCAATGGAGTTTGTTAGTAAACTCTGACATTATTGAGGTGCTGCATGACAGAACGTTATGTGAAACCTGACTCCGTGCTGCTCCTATGGACCCACTGCCCCCCCGACACACACACACACCTAGGCTATCCTCTGCTCAGCTGGGGGTGGGACAGGTGCAAGCAGCCAGCTGTAATAGCAGAAATGGCTTCACCTCCTGTCCCAGTGTCCTGTCCCTGACACTTTTACACAATTAACTACTGCAAGCCAGTGCACTGTTAAAGCGGGATAGTGCAATCTTTATAAGCTGTCTAGGTTAAGGTCAGCGCCCTCTGCAAATGCTGAACACAGCAAGTTTCTTTGTGAGGCTGTACCCAGGCACATGTGATGTTTTGAGCGAATGGCTAATGTTAACATGCTAACATGCTGATGTTTAGCTGATGTTCATCCAAACATTCACAATTCATACATGTTCACAATTATTTTTCATAAATGTTTTGCAAGGATTTATTCATAAACCAAAGTATTGGCTAAATTAAACGACACCATGCATGACTGTATCAATCCTATAGTTATCAGAGAATTTCAAATAAAAACTAAAATATCAACATCATGCAGATGCTAAAGTCGTAGTCAGGGGATCACCAGGAGGCTTTCTCCTTTGTGGACCATGATATTATATATTTGTTAGGGATTAGTGAGCCAGAGCAGATGCATTTCCTTGCATCTGAATGTACAACTGCACATCCAGAGTTGCATTTCTCTGTACTGGCTCAGAGGTCTACGCATCCCAGACATCACTGTGCACTTCGTTCTTGAGTCATGAGCACTAACACCTTGTCTCTCCTCTGAAACTAAATTTGAATTTCTTTCTTACAGGTGTTCAGAGGCATAATAACAGATGATCCGGACTTTGACCCCTCCACTGACGCGGAGACCCTTTACAATGCTATGAAAGGCATGGGTAAGTGCCACATTCTTCTTGTGATTTCTGATTGCAGAGGGGAAAATGTCATCTTTCCCCGTCTCCACTCGTAGGCTGAATGATCACATAAGGAATTTCACGCAGTGGTCAGGGCGGTGGTGATGCAGTAATAGATTTTCTGTCACTGAGATTACGTTTTTTGAAAATGTTGCTTTGTGCTCCTCAGGTAGCGATAAAGAGGCCATATTGGACCTGGTCACTTCAAGGAGCAATGTACAGAGGCAGGAAATCATTGCAGCGTACAAATGCAACTTTGGACAGGTAATCTGATTTCTGATTTTTGTTTTGCTTTAATAGAAACACGTTTGTCAGAGACTGTTTATCTATCATGCTACAGGATAACTTAAAACACATTGGAGCAGACGCGTGCACTCTATTATGTTGTTGTCGTTCTAACAGGACCTAATTGAAGATCTGAAATATGAGCTGACGGGCAAATTTGAGCGCCTCATTGTCAGCCTGATGCGAACCCCAGCCTACCATGATGCCAAAGAAATCAATGATGCAGTCAAAGTAAGACGTTTTTTTTCAATTGTACAATTCTTTATGATACTTCAGGCACAACTAATAAAGAAGAAGCTACTTCATATTTAATGTCATGCTCTTTTTTAAGGGAGCTGGAACCAACGAGAAAGTCCTTATTGAAGTCATGGCATCCAGAAACAACCAACAGATTCAAGACATGGTTGCAGCGTACAAGGATGGTAAGGCTTGCAAAATAAGTCATTTTAAATCAACTCATTCTTTGTTAAGCATCTCTTAACATTTGACATTGATGCCCGTGTCTTCAGCCTATGGCAGTGACATTGAGGAGGATATAATCGCAGACACCTCCGGTCACTTTAAGAAGACACTGATTGTTTTACTTCAGGTCAGTTCACAGAGGAGTTGATGTAATCATGACTGAAATGTACAGTCAGCCGTGCACCTTTAACAATAGACTGATTGTATTGGTTTGATGTTACCAGGGGACCAGAGATGATTCAGGAGTGGTGGATGCAGATCTGGTGGAGCAAGATGCACAAGTGAGAATAAGAACAGTTTAAAACGCCTTAAAAGTAAAGTAAAATGTTTTGTTTATTTATAACATACACTTTGTCATTCTGTGTGTAGGATCTGTATGCAGCCGGAGAGGAGCAGTGGGGGACGGACGAGGCCAAATTCATCATGATTCTTGGAAACCGCAGCAAGACCCACCTTCACATGGGTGAGCACATGCTCTCTGGACAATTTACACTAAAGTGAGGCATTCATACATTACCACTGTGACCTCAAGTCTCTCAGGAGTTAATTGCAGTTTAAAAGTTGCCATCATATTGTGAAACCTACTTTCTCGTTCTAATGCCGACAAAACTGCCTAAGGCCTGCTTCTTAGAAGTGAAATTTGAACACGGGCATCACAAACTAACAGAGATACATAAAAGATCATTCAGGAACATCATATGGCTAGTGAAAAAAACATGTTGGTTACTTTTTGTTGATGCCAATTGTTGCATCTGTATAAAGAAAACCGGCCGTCTGTAACAACACTCATGCTAGCAGTTCTTTGAGGCTGTACTCAGTGGTGGTTTGAGCTAACATTAGCATGCTAACATGCTCATAAAGATGATGCTTGCAAACTGATTTAGAGATGGTTATATTTACAAGGTTCAACATCTTGATGTAGCTTGGTATTTTCCTTTTCAGCATGTTAAGATATTTAAATTGTCATGCGATGAAAAACATGACATAACAATGTCTTCTGTTTGCTTAGTTTTCGATGCATATGAGAAGATTGGAGAGACGACCATAGAGGACAGCATAAAGAATGAGTTGTCTGGGGACTTTGAGAGGCTAATGCTGGCTGTTGGTAAGAAACACATTAAAAGTACCACTTTAAGACATGATTGGTGTCAAGTTGTGAAGTTTACAGGGGTCTCTCTTATTTACTTTTTTCTAACAGTCCAGTGCATAAGGAACGTTCCCATGTTCTATGCAAAGCGCCTCTACAAGTCAATGAAGGTAAACAAAAAGTAAAAAATTGCTGTTCAGTCTAGTTTCAAACTATTTGTGGACATGTATTCCCTGGCAACACAGTTGTTATAAAATGTTTTTTTTATTTAGGGGCAGATTGCAATCTAACGTTTTGACTTGATATTTAAAATGTATTAGGGCTACTTGACCGTGAATACTTCCTCTCCTTTATTTCCAGGGTCTCGGTACAGCTGACAACACCCTGATCAGGATCATGATTTCTCGCTCTGAAATAGACATGTTGGACATTCGGGAGTGTTTCCGTTTATTGTATGAGAAGTCACTTTATAACATGATTAAGGTTGGTTAAACACTAATAAAATATGTTCCTACTGATTTAGCATCAGCAAAGCATAACCCCTTTACCTTCATTTTCTTTATAAACCCCTCAGGATGACACATCGGGGGATTACAAGAGGACTTTGCTTAATCTGTGTGGAGGAGATGATGAGTAAGTGTTGGCTGCAAGCAACAGCAGCAACCAGACGGGGGTGATAGAATACCACTTTTCAGGAGTGATGGTTTTCTGAGTGTAATATAAGATTTTCTGAAAGTAAAGCAGTTTATTGAGTAATTAATCCCTGTCTCCAGAAAAGTACTCACTCTGTACCACTTGGTGCTGGCTTTGTCTTGTTTCAAACTGATCATTACAGTTTAGCTGGAGAGTTCTTCCCTGAAGCTGCTCAGATAGCCTACAAGATGTGGGAAACAAGTGCCATGACCAAAGTCCAGGTTTGGGCCCCATCTGCTCCCACATTAGACGTGTCATGCATGTTTGGCTTGGCAGTGGCATGCATCCTAATTACCTCCCCGCCCTGCAGTGACCTGCTTCTTGCAGTGTCACAAACTTGTGCTGATAACACTGCCATGTCTTCACAGCGAACTCTTTGTTTAACTGCGGATAGGATCAGAATGCTGCTCGCTCAAATACAAATCGTTTTTGTTATTATGCACTGTCCAAATCATCGTTTTGTCCTGCTTTGTCCGTGAAGTGAATTGGAGTAGAAATCTCAGCATTTTGGTTGACAAAAGATCTTTTCACTAGCTCTCTATAAAGCAGATATTTTTTAGCCTACCCACCTTTAATTGTAGGTTGTGTCATGGCTTCTAACCTCAAGAGGGCACACTCCCCCTCAACAAACACTTTTCTTTTTTGCATATTATATAGTTCTGCATGTTTAGTGCTTTGATGTAAAAATATATCAATTTAAATTAAACTATTTTGCTTTGCCGCATGATGTTTGGATTGTTATTATTGAATCTCACACTTCCAATGATGTCATCCCACTACTTTAGCTGAGGCCAACACTCCGTCCTGCTCACGATTTTGACCCGGCTGCTGATGCACAAGCGCTGAGGAAAGCAATGAAGGGATTCGGTATGCAACACTGAAAAGCACATTTACACTGATAGAATTTCTCAAAACAGGTTTTACTAATTCTGTTGCCTTTTACCACCTACAGGAACAGATGAAGATACAATAATTGACATTATTGCACAAAGAAGCAATGCTCAGAGGCAAGAGATCAGACAGACATTCAAATCCCTCCTGGGAAGGGTAAATAATTCATAATAATGTTACAATAAACATATCGTTAGATATTTCCTTGAAGCTGTTTCATGTAACTTTTTGTGTTTGATGTGTCCTCAGGATCTGATGAAGGACTTGAAGTCTGAGCTGTCAAAGAACGTCGAGAGGCTGATCATTGGGCTCATGTTGACCCCTGCAGAGTTTGATGCCAAAATGATGAAGAAGGCAATGGAGGTACAGTAGTTGACATGGTTGATATCAGTACATGTGAAGGGAGAAGCTAATGTGTGAGGTACACCCCTTCATAAAAATAAAAAAACACTTGTTATTATATTATAAGTCTGTGATAGTTGATGTCAAGCCCCGAGAAGTAGATTTTGTGCTTGAATGTCATGACCATTAGACAAAATGTATGAAAGTCAATTAATGTGCATTTTAGGTATTTATAAAGATTATCTTACTTGCCTTTTGTTGAAACCTTTACTATTTTGTACATACAGGAAGTACAAAATAGTTTCACAATTGTATGTCCCTATTATGTAGATTTGAATGCAGTAGAATAGAATAGCTTGCCTTTTGAAGGCCTAGACGCAAAATACAAGTAATTGAAAGGATTAAATATAAAACATCTGCATTTCTAAATCTTTAATGGTCTCACTGAATCAAATCAAATCAAGTTTTATTTATATAGCACATTTATAAACGATTTTTGGTCGAGCCAAAGTGCTGTACATATAATAAAAATAGCCTACAGTAGAGACACTTTACAGCAAATACAACAACACAGATTGTTCAGAATATCAGTATGAGAAAAACGACACCCTCTGTCCTTAGACCCTCACATCGTACAAGGAAAAACTTCCAGAGAAAACCCCACAGTTTAAAGGGGAACATGGGAGAAACCTCAGGGAGAGCAACAGAGGAGGGATCCCTCTCCCAGGACGGATAGACGTGCAATAGATGCCGTGTGTAAATCGAAGAGATAATACATTTTACAGCATATAGACCGAATGTTAGGAAATGCATGTGTCTGTAATAAGAAGATGAATCCACGAGGATGTCAGCTACAATCCTGAGGAAGCCATCAGAGAAGCAGCATGGCGAGACCCAAGGCAGGACCGCAGAGACAGGTTCAGCCACGACCCGAACGTCCACGACTTAATCCAGAACTCAGGATAGAGGATCCAAGACACAGGACTACAGCAAGAGGATCAGCCTCGACTCCGGATCCCGGCGTAGATATAGATACAAAACAAGAAAAAAGATTTGGCTGGGTTAATCGGAACAAGAGAATACACAGACACAGACAGAGAGGGAAAAGGTCATTGGATAAAAGTTATTCTTGATAACCCTCTAGAAAGATCTCATGAACTTCCCCACTCAATCTATCAAGACCCGAGCAGTTCTATTAGAAGTCCAAGGTAAAGGCACAGGCCGGCGCATACCGCTCATGGAATCGCTCACCATATGAACTCTGACCCCTCAAGTGTACAAGTGAAGAGACACCATGTGTCAGCTCCTTTTAGAATAGTATTACTTCTCTTCTCTGAGAAACAAGGGTATGAAAAGAATAGCCAGAAACAGAGGAAAAGAGGCAGAACGTGACTACGCAAATGCACTCTCCTAAATATTAAACGAGTAAGAGGTGAAGAAACACAAAGCCAGAAATTGAAAAGAAAAGGCGCCATCATGCTTCCCCTTAGAATAGGGTGGAAATGATGAAGACCCAAATTATAAAGAGGGGACATGGGATACTAGTGAAGAGGGACAACAGTGAAAAAGCCCAACGTATCCAACGTACTAGCACTCTCCAAAGAGACAGAAAGTCAAAGTATACGCCGAGAGGCACAACGTGACTACGTAAATGCACTCTCTCGTATAAATTAGTTCAAGGGAAAGGGGATGAAAAACTAAACTAATCAAAAGAAGGAAGTAGAGAGGCCTAAATGCCCTCTCCTAGATTCAGGTAAAGGAAAGAACTGGGGAACAAACAAGTACAGGAGGAAAGGCCCAACGAGTCAACGTCAACACACTCTCCTAGAATAGTTCAAGGTAAACAGGGTAGGAAGAATATAGTAAGAAACAGAGCTGAAAAGGCGTCCAAGAACGCTTTCCCTCTAGTCCAGGGTGAAAATGTAGGATAAGAAACAGAGATAGAGAGCACAACAACCTATCTCTTCGTCAGATGCACTCCCCCGTCTGGATAAGTGACTCTGTGCCCCATCCCCCTCTACCGGACCTTAGATCCGCAGAGGGAGAGGGGAGGGACCAAACCCAAACGGGGTTTAGGGTTTTTACAAAAACCCGCAGAGATCCAAAAATGGATGAAGAAGTAATTACAAACGGTTTATAAAACCAAGAGGTTATTCCTTATCTCTAAAATGTACTAATCTAATTCAGGGTTATACCAACTCAGCTCCTGAATAGTTATGCGTCAATGCCACACTGAACTGTGAATCAGCTCAGCTTACCTGTCATATTTCACAATATGCTTCCTCGCTTCTTGGACATTGATACAGTTTTTAGGAAGTTCTATCATCAAAATACAAATGAAGATGATAACAATCAGAACAAAAATAGCCAAACTGAAACTGACATTTTATTTCAGCAGATATGAGGAGGCCCCATTTGTGAAACTTCCCTGTGTTTTGTTATTTACTCTTAATTTAAACAGGGGGCTGGGACAGATGAGCACGCCCTGATCGAGATCCTGGTCACCAGGAGCAGTGAGCAAATACTTGCCATGAACGCTGCTTATCAGGCTGGTGAGTTTTATACCAGAAACAAAAGGCATAGACATTTTTTGTTCAGGATACCTTTAACATGTAGCTTTTTACATCACAGGCTATACGAAGTCTATGGAGGAAGCCATTCATTCAGACACATCAGGCCTCTTCTGCCGAATCCTTGTTTCTCTTGCGCAGGTATAGGTTCATCAGCATGAGAACTTAGTCTGTGTTTGTTTCCACGCCCACTCACTGGTTGCAGTCTGTCTGCTGACTGTAGCAGAGAACTAAAGGTCCATTTCATTACATGTAGTGTTCTTTCACACGGTCTTATGTTACAAATGAAAGAGAAAAATTAAATGTTCTCGGTGATATTTAATAGATCAAAGCACTTACTATCTTTTTTCTGTTTAGGGTGCAAGAGAGGAGGACCCTGCCAATGAGGAAAGAGCTAATGCAGATGCTCAGGTGATTTAGTGTGTGTCTTTTTACTGTAACGTTTTACTGTGTTAAATATGAAATGGAAGACTGGGTTTCAGTGTTTGTTCCTGTTCTTCCTCCCTAACCTATCAGGAACTAGCCGATGCATGCAACGCTGACTCTGATGACATGGAGAACAAGTTCATGAGCATTCTGTGCACCAGAAGCTTTCCCCATCTCAGAAGAGGTAAACGACAAGACAAATACAATACAGTTAAAATGTATAACATAATGTGTGTGTTTCTCAAAAACAGAATGTAACTGATCAAGCTCATGAATACACTCCCTGCTATTTACAGTTTTCCAGGAGTTTGTCAGATACTCCAACAAGGACATTGAACAGATTATCAAGAAGGAGATGTCAGGAGATGTCAAAAATGCCTTTTATGCAATAGGTAACCACTGTTTTTGACCTAATTTTACTTTTAAATGTGTCGCATTGTAGACTGCTGACAACATCTATTCTCCTCCTCAGCCGTTTCACGCACTCTCTTTACTTTGCAGTTCGCAGCGTAAAGAACCAGCCCTCTTATTTTGCGGACGCGTCTGTACAAAGCCATGAAGGTACTTAAGTATAAGTATATGCATGTATAATTCCAGCTATGGGTGGGCGATATTGAAAAATATATTATCACGATATTTTTCAAGCAGTATCACGATAGACGATATATATCACGATATTTTTTCATGTCAGTTATTTTTCAAGTTACTTAACAGTACAAGCACCTACAAGGTAACAGAAACTAAAACAAAAAGGAGTAACAGACCAAAATAGCATTTCAAGCTGGTTTTAGTTCTGAAATGAATCCCTGAATGAACAATTCAACATTTTGATATGGCTTCAAGGCACAGTTTCTTAGTATAAAAATGAACTTTCTGAGGTAGCACTAGCGTGTCAAACAACTCTGACTGAACTACCAACACGAAAGCAGAGGTGCGCTGACATTGTGAAATCGATCAGGCTTGATATATGGTGAAATTAAAATCAGTAGGTGAGGGCTAGGGGAGCGGGAGGGGAAGAGGGCTCTCCGTCCGCTGTCATAGCCCCCTGCGCCGCGCACGGAGAGCCTCTTCCCCTCCCGCTCCCCCAGCCGTTCAAATCCAGTTTTGGACAGTCTGCCGTGGTTCCATCCCATTTCAAGTGCTGTTCGAGGCTCGGCATAACCCTCGGAGCACACTCTCCAATCACAGAGCTTGAGGACTATCATGGGGTTTGTCAAACAGAGCATATGGTGTAGTCCAAACGATAGCTGGGGATTCTGGGTAGTGTAGTGTCTTCTGCCATCCTTTACTCCGAAAAAATATTTGTTTCTCCGAATCGAAGGGGAAAAATACAAAAGCATTGCACACAATTTAAACCAATCAATGTTGTGTAATCAACAAGGATAATCTGGTGTTTTTTAGTCGATGAGTAGTGCAGATATCACTGTAAAATCAATCGACAGTAAGGGGAATACTTACTTCCGGGTGTACAATTCTCCGTTATCCAATGAGAATGGACGCTCACATTGCCTTTAAGGGCAGCCGACACAAACGAATGCCGTGCTTCCATGAGCGTCAAATCCCGCAGCAGATGGGAATACATTGCAATCAGTTGAAAGCTATTTGCGTCCCTTTATGAAGCTGAAGGAGCCTAGGAGCATCACAACTGCACGCCACGGACACTGACCAAACGTCGCTCCTGGACGATTATGGAGTGAGAGTGTGTTGGCTAACCCTAACCCTAGCCGGACAGGGGATCGTGTCCGTCTCTGTGGCTTCAGGCTTGATCGCCGTTCAAATGACAGTTTTAATGATCTCAATGGGAATGGTTTGCGTTTCATATGCACGCAAATAAAATAAAATATAAGCCAACAGAATCAACCAAGACAATAAATGAAGTGCAATACTGTCTGAATCCTGACTAGACAGCTTTACAGCATGTCTTTCACGTCAGTTTTTTTTTTTTTTTTTTTTTTTATCACGATAGATACGATATCTCTGAAAAAGCATATCGTGGAGACCTAATATCGTCACGACGATATATATCGTCATATCGCCCACCCCTAATTCCAGCTGCAATTGAAAAGGTTATTTGTATTGATGCATGTAAGATATTTAAGTTTTGTGTCTTTTTCTATACTTTCTTGGTATTCATGCTGAGTGCTCTCACACAGTAGCAATTACTAGTAAGTCAATCAGAATAAACACATTTCATTGGTCTCCGCTGCAGGGCCTCGGCACAGACGACAGAGCGCTGATCCGCATCATGGTGTCCCGCAGTGAGATCGACCTGTTCAACATTCGCAAAGAGTTCAAGGAAACACATGATGTTTCCCTCCATGAATTCATCCAGGTAGAAACTATGATCGTAAGTCTGAGCTTTTGTCAACTAACACTCCTGGTTGCTGTGTTTCCTCATCTCATCTGTATGTGTTTTGTCTTCTGGTCTTTGTGTGATTGCATGTTGCACATCCTTCTTCTGCTGCTGTGCTGGGGTGGGGGTGTATGGTAATCTATAGCTTCCTGCGGTGGACTATGGGTCTGTGGCTATTGCACAGCTGTTTTTAGGAATTTCCCTTGCATGCTTCCTCTCTATATCTGCTGTCTGATTGGCTGACAGCACAGGGACAGGAAGCAGTTCTATAATAATTCACAGATGAAATCACCGTGACACCAATACAAACAAGCAAGTAGGGTGCCCTGAATTGGCTTTGCAAGAAATATTACCAGTTTATGCAATGGCAAGGATTGCTATATGTTGTGTATTCTGAAGTGTGTATATTGTACGCAGTTTGTTCACAACGTTTGTAGTTCTGTCTATATTAGGGAGTACATTTTAGTCGCAATTTATGATTTAATATGATTAAAACAGTTTGTCAATTACAAAGTCTGTCCCATTTTTTAACCCATTTTACAGATTTTATTGTCAGTAACATCCGAGAAATAAACCCGGAAGTAGTATCAAGTGGATTTTGCTACTTTTGTACAGAGCAGGGTATCTGTTTCCCCTTGTTTCCAGTCTCTGTGCTAAACTAAGCTAACATTTACCGTACTGATGTGATCTAACTCATAGCGAGAAATCAAATGACCAAAGTTCCAAAAAAAAGGAACTAGTCCTTCAAAAAGATTTAGCTGAATAATGATGATTATAAAGATAAAGATCTGTATCTGTGACTATCAGCTGATAGAAAGGGTAATTCCACTTGATTGTAGTTGATTTGTGGATTGCGATTTCTGCTTGTCCCCATGACTCACCCACTCATTGAACATTAATGAATGATAATCATTGTTTTGCTTTTGTGTGACTGAGAAGAATATTCCCGCTTCCCAGTTTCAGCTCTGTAATGACCAAATGTCAGGAGACAATGACACAGTTTTTTTTAACACAATCCTTCTGTGTGCGTTATCTATCATTGCTCAGGGTGATACCTCA
>JAPTMU010000801.1:0-16543 GCA_028583405.1 Pogonophryne albipinna
GGTGGGGGGGAAGTGTATGTGTGTGTGTGTGCTGATATCTGGGTCAGTGAGTGTATGTGTGTGTGCTGGTGAGAGGAAGTGTGTGTGGCAGGGTATCTGGGTCATTGAGTGTAAGTAAGAAGGTTTATATATATAGGATTACTTTAAAACAGTCCCAAATAATACATGTTCACTTCAATACAGTTCAAGATAATACCTGTTTACTTTAATACAGTTTAGAACAATATCTGTTTACTTTATGGACCAGAACACTTTCTTAGGAGAAAAAGAGTGTGGTCTTTCATCAGCCCAGAGGTAAATGGTTACCTACTTTGGTCTAAAAACAAAGTTGCACAAGACATGTTATTTCAGATTGTCGCCATTGTTTGACTTTGACTGTTTGACATTATCTGCTGTTGTAGGACGAAAATCCTATCTTAAAAGATAAAGATGGCCCTTCTGAAACAGGAACTCCACCTTGTAGAAAACATAGTCTCCCCCCAACATCCACTCCTTTGGAGAAAAAACGCCCAAAGATGACCCTACAGCTACCTAGTCCACCAGAGTATGTGATCTACACGGACAGTGAGTTGGAACAAGCTCGTAGATATTACTTTGAGATGGCTCGCACAGGCAGAGAGGGAGAATGTGTAATGTCCAAGGAGTTGAGTTGCAGGCTAGTGAGGAGCATTTTTGAAAGGACAAATAAATATCTAAAATATCTTCATTAGCTTCCACAGTAGCTCGCTCGGGCCGCCGGCTGCCCAATTACACCGCGGACCAGCGATCCAGTATGGTCATCCGTTCTCCCAACTCACACCAGGGAGCCAAAAAGCAGCTGGTAAAGGCCCTCCACGGTACACTTTACCCAGCAGAGGACCCAGAGCCCGGAGAGGAAGAAGAGGGTAAGTCCTGACCCCCTAATCCCACCAGGAGCGTCTGCGCTGCGCTGCGGCTGCGGCGTTTTTAGCGATCGCGGCCACTCTAGTCAATGGGTGCTATTCCACCAGACCCGCTGCGCCTCGCTGCGCCGCGGCTCGAAGCGTCCCAGAAGCTCCTCGCCGCAAGGAATTTCTAAAATATAGGATGAATCCTATTGTTGACGCGGCGCAGCGCAGGCAGGAAGTGATGAAAATCACCTTGTTGTCTCCTTTGCTGGTTGAGGGGGTGCACCCAAAACCGGCTCCTTCTCCTCCCCCCACCACCGTAGTCTTTCAAGTAGGAGAATACATGCCAGCGTTCTCCTCCGGTTTACGGGCACTGTAAATTATATATATATATATATATATAGAATAATTATGATGATGAATGCATATTTGTTTACCACTAAAATACAGCAACACATCTTTGATTCATGTCGTTTATAACTAGAATATTACAATTATTATTAACTGTGTCTGTAGTCTACAACCCAACAAAATAGGAAATAACAACAATAAACACGATTTAAACAGACACAAACATAAACCATTTAACTACGTAGCCTACTTACTTGTAGAAGTACAAATGTCCAGGAAATATTCCAAAATCAACAACAACTGCGAGGCTGCACACACGACGCTCCGCTTCGGCAACGTTTTGAAACGCGCCTGGTGGGTTATGACGCAGGAGGAGGACGCAGCGCGGCGCAGCCGCTGCGCAGCACAGACGCTTCCGGTGGGATCAGGGGGTGAGTCTTCCAAACTTTTCTACTTGTGTGTTGTTTGAATATTTTTACAGACATCACCCAGCCATAAGAGGGCTGCTTCTAAAGGGAGACCATTTTTGACAGTCTTATGTGCACATAATCATTTTCATTTTTCATTTTAGTGGACAAGGATAGTCTGCAAGCACAGGCCAGGCATTTTAAGACTCTGCATGAGATGTACAAGAATAAAAAACAAAATAAAGATGCTGTCTCTCAACTCCTTGATCTCGAGTTTGAAGCAAGAAGACAGTTCATTGACAGTGATGTCCTGAAAGTGGAGGACAGGCACACAAAGGTCCTGGATGCCTATCCATGCTTCAAGGATCTTCAGAATGTTAGTAAACAACTTCCCATTTTTACTTTTCAACAAAAGTTCCAGATTTTAATACTTATTCACTCTGTAGGTGATGTCTGAGCTGCGTCGCATCCTGGATAAAGACAACCACAAATACATAGCAGAAGTAAAGAAGAGATGGGACGACTTTGTTGCTAAAGTGCAGTTTTACGGAGTTTTGAAGAAAGCGATGAAACCACCCATGATCGTGGTAAGTCACCTCTTAGTGTCTACAGCAGTGATCACCAACTGGCGGCCCGCGGGCCACATCCGGCCCGCCAGACATTCTCATCCGGCCCGCACGACGGGGGTGACTGTGGCGTTGGCGGAGTGGTTACTGCATTCGCCTCCCACTAGGGGTGTAACGGTACACGTACCCGTACCGAAATTATTCGGTACGGGCCCTTCGGTTCGGTACACAGTGTGTACCGAAGTGTACCGAACGAATATAACGTTAAACGTAAAAAATTGAGAACGTGAACAACTTCTTGGAAGTAATCTCAGGTGCTGCATTCAGAGTAATTTGCTCCCATTGTGTTCAACGCGTCATAGAGCGAGCAAGTCATTTCATTGGACGAGCTGGTCAGAGGGATGCGTTCAAATGTAGTCAGTAATTTGAGGAACTGTCGAAATGGCAAACGCAGATAAAGTTGAGCTCGAAAATCCTCCAGCATCATTGAAGTCTCCGGTTTGGGAACATTTTGGTTTCGCAGTTACGTACAAGGATGACGGACAAAGACAGGTGGACCGAACCAAAGCTGTTTGTCGGCATTGTTCAACTAAAATTGGTTACGCGGCTGGCAATACATCAAACTTACACACTCATTTGAAAAGGCATCACCCGAACGTGAATATCACCGGTACCAAAAGACTGAAGTGCAAACCCAACTCCCGCTAGCATTTCAACCTCCACCACTCGCAGAGAGTTCAGACCAAGCCAAAGCTATTACAAACGCCAAATATCCTTATGTTGCCATGTTAGCAAAGCGCTACCTGGCTGTATCTGCTGCCTCTGTCCCTAGAGAGGGTGTTCTCCACAGCAGGAGACATTGTTAGTGCCAGCAGATCTGCCCTTTCGGCAAGCAATGTGGACAAGTTCATCTTTCTTTAGAACAACATGAAAATACAATGACAAGCAAGTCCTAATGTCAAACTGGCTGCTTAGGTACAGTACAGTTCAAATACAGATTATTTCAGTTAATCGAAAAGCTGCACCTTAATGTTTATTTTATTATATTTTATATTTATTTGAGTGAATATTCATAGTTTAATAATAATTAAAAACCCAAAACTAATAGTTTATGTTTTGTGAGTACTAGTACAGTAAAGTTCAAATACAGATTATTTTAGTTCATCGAAATGCTGCACCTTAATGTTTATTATATTATATTTTGTATTTATTTGAGTGAATACATTATTCACAGTTTAATTAAAAAAAAATATGTTATGTTTTGTGATAATTTTTTCTGCTGTACCGAAAACGTACCGAACCGAACCGTGACCTAAAAACCGAGGTACGTACCGAACCGAAATGTTTGTGAACCGTTACACCCCTACCTCCCACCCATTTGTTTTTTTACAACGTCTCGTGAGTAAGGTGCAGTACCGGAGTCCAACAGAGAGGCAGCAGCTGCGGGTCAGTAGACTGCGTACTGCGAAACCTTCCCTGCCTTGAACAAGAATTGATCCTTCGTTGTGAAGAGTCTGGTTAATGCGCTCCGCACCACAGCAGTAGCCCCGCTGCGACAGAGTCCAACAGAGAGGCAGGAGCTGCGGGACAGTAGCCTCGAAGCAGGGTTGGGTTGTAACGGAATATATGTAACGGCGTTACGTAATCAGAATACAAAAATCAAATAGGCTAACTGTATTCAGCTGGCGTTACATTTGAAAAACGAGTAATCTGATTACAGTTACTTTCGTAAACCTGAAGTGAATACATTTTGGAATACTTATTGGAATTATTGGTGGAAAAGTTTCCTCACAAAATGTAATATTCATTACCGGCATAACTGTGTGCACACTGCACAGCGCTGCAGCATGTCTGTGAGCGAGAGAGAGAGATGCAGAGTGTCTGTGAGGCCCCGCCCCCGCACGCAGATGAGAGAGAGAGATCTCTTTTAAACTATATTGAAAGTTAGAAACGGAGATGGTTAGATAAAATGTGCAAGATAACGTTTATGTAGCATTTCTTTATAACGGGATCAAATCAAAGTGAATGGCCTGCTGCTGCTGAATGCATGGGGCAAGTTTTAAAAAAAGTTTTAAAAGTTATTACATCGTTTCAGATAATAACAATAAATAATAATGATAATTCATTCTATTTAGGGGCGCCTTTCAAAGCACCCAAGGACACCTTACAATTCATAACATATTCTAAGGAAAGGTTTTAAGACAGTACAAAGAATGCAGTCTGGGTGATGTTTTTTATGTGGGGTGCAGATGAGAGAGCTGTCCAGAATGACACCAAGATGTTGTGTTTGAGTTCTTGATAAGCCATTAAACCAGTAAAATAAGTGTCTCCTGTTCACCAAAACATACCCATCTGTTATGGAAAAAGAAAGTATTCCAAAAGTAATCTGAATACATTTTTAAGACACGTAACTGTAACTGTATTCTGATTACTTTCAGAGCATGTATTCAGTAACTGATTACATTTACAAAGTAACCCTCCCAACCCTGCCTAGAAGTGATCCTTCGTTAGCGTGAAGAGTCTGCTAAGCTTTATGCGGTCCACAATACCTGAGCGTGCTCCACTAGCACCCCCTCCCCCCCACTTCAAAATTCTGGGCTATATAAAAATCGCTGGCCCGCGATAGTGTCTATTGGATACATTTTGGCCCTTGGACAAATGTAGTTGGTGATCCCTGGTCTACAGTGTGTTGGTGAAGATATGACTGAATAGGAGTGTGTCATTGATGCAAGGCTGACCAAATAAATCTAAAATGATAATGCTCTGGGGGCATTTTCACACTATTTTGTTATCTTACCATAAGTAGGATCCCTCTATCACACTTTAAGTTCCTAGCTAAAAGTTGTATTTTAAAACCTATTCACAAACTTGCTGAGATCAACTTTTCACTAAAGAATTAGGAGAAATCCAACTGGGTTGGCCCAGATGACATCGCAATTCCTGAAACAGTTATTGGCGGAATGACGGACGGACTTCAAATTTGTGCGTCATTAATGGCGTCTGATGCAACCTCTGCAGCAGTAGCTTAATAAGTCACAACCCCAACCAACTAAACAACAGACATCGGCTACCTCCAGGGAGCATGTCACCTGATGCACCCTAAAATTAACCTCACAGTGCATGTCTCCTAAACTTGAATAACTTTGACCTTAAGTCAGTTATATATTTATATGACTTTATATGCATTATCCTTTGTTTCATGTGTCTAAACTGTAGTTATGTTAATACTAGGGCTGTCAGTCGATTAAAATATTTAATCGCATGATTGTCCATAGTTAATCGCGATTAATCGCAAATTAATCGCACATTTTTTATCTGTTCTAAATGTACCTTAGAGGAATATTTTTCAAGTTTTTAATACTCTTATCAACATATGAGTGGACAAATATGCTTTATGCTAATGTTTATTATCATTTGAACAATGACAAATATTCTCATGAATATTAAACACAACAACCTCTGAAAAGACCTCATAAAAAAAACAATAAGAAGTGAGGATACCCGGCCCGGAGGAAGCCCGGGGTCCCTTTCTGGAGCCAGGCCCAGAAGGAGGACTCGTCGGCGAGCGTCTGGTGGCCGGGCTTGCCACGGAGCCCGGCCGGGCCCAGCCCGAAAAGGCAACGTGGGCAACACCTCCGCTTCTCCGTCCGGCGGGCCCACCACCTACGGGAAACAGCGATGGGGTCGGGTGCGCTGCCAGAAGGGTGGCAGTGAAAGCGGAGGGTCTCGACGGACCAGACCCGGGCGACAGAAGCTGGCTTTGGGGACGTGGAACGTCACCTCTCTGGGGGGGAAGGAGCCGGAGCTTGTGCGGGAGGTGGAGCGTTACCAGTTGGATCTGGTTGGGCTCACCTCTACGCACAGCGTCGGCTCTGGAACCTTACTTCTGGATAGGGGTTGGACTCTATTCTTCTCCGGAGTTGCTCAAGGTGTGAGGCGCCGGGCGGGTGTGGGGATACTCACAAGTCCCCGGTTGGGTGCTTCGTTGTTGGAGTTTACCCCAGTGGACGAGAGGGTCGCCTCCCTACGCCTGCGGGTTATGGGGGGGAAAACTCTGACTGTTGTGTGTGCTTATGCACCCAACAGCAGTTCAGAGTATACGGCCTTCTTGGAGACCCTGGAAAGAGTCCTGTATGGGGCTCCTGAAGGGGACTCTTTAGTCTTGCTGGGAGACTTCAACGCACATGTGGGCAATGATGGAGACACTTGGAGGGGCGTGATTGGGAGGAACGGCCCCCCTGATCTGAACCGGAGTGGTGGTTTGTTACTGGACTTCTGTGCTAGTCATGGATTGGCCATAACAAACACCATGTTCGAACATAAGGATGCTCATAAGTGTACGTGGTACCAGAGCACCCTAGGCAGAAGGTCCATGATCGATTTTGTTATCGTATCATCGGACCTGAGGCCGTATGTTTTGGACACTCGGGTAAAGAGAGGGGCGGAGTTGTCAACTGATCACCATCTGGTGGTGAGTTGGGTCGAGTGGCGGGGGAAGCCTCTGGATAGACCTGGTAAGCCCAAACGTGTAGTTCGGGTGAACTGGGAACGTCTGGAGGAGGCCCAAGTTCAGGAGGCCTTCAACTCACACCTCCGGCGGAGCTTTTCAGGCATTCCTGTGGAGGTTGGGGACATTGAACCAGAGTGGTCGGTGTTCAAAGCCTATATTGCCGAAGCCGCGGCGGGGAGCTGTGGTCTCAAGGTCCTAGGTGCCTCAAGGGGCGGTAACCCTCGAACCTCCTGGTGGACACCGGTGGTCAGGGAAGCCGTCCGACTGAAGAAGGAGGCCTTCAGGGATTTGTTATCCCGGGGGACTCCCGAGGCAGTTGCAAGGTACCGACAGGCCCGAAGGGCAGCAGCCTCATCCGTGGCCGAGGCAAAACAGCGGGTGTGGGAGAAGTTCGGAGAGGACATGGAGAAGGACTTTCGGGCGGCACCAAAGTTGTTCTGGAAAACTCTCCGACACCTCAGGAGGGGGAAGCAGGGAACCATCCAAGCTGTGTACAGTAAGGATGGGACGTTGTTGACCTCAACTGATGGAGTGTTGGGGCGTTGGAAGGAACACTTTGAGGAACTCCTGAACCCGACAACTCCGCCCTCTATGTTAGAGGCAGAGCTGGAGTATGACGGGGGATCGGCGCCAATCTCCCGGGGGAGGTCACTGAGGTTGTTAAACAACTCCACAGTGGCAAAGCCCCGGGGGTGGATGAGATCCGCCCAGAAATGCTGAAGGCTCTGGGTGTTGAGGGACTGTCATGGTTGACACGTCTCATCAACATTGCGTGGAAGTCGGAAACAGTACCGAAGGAGTGGCAGACCGGGGTGGTGGTTCCCATTTTGAAAAAGGGGGATCAGAGGGTGTTTGCCAATTACAGAGGCATCACACTACTCAGCCTCCCCGGGAAAGTTTACTCTAAGGTACTCGAAAGGAGGGTCAGGCCGATTGTCGAACCTCAGATTGAGGAGGAACAATGCGGATTCCGTCCTGGTCGTGGAACGACGGATCAGCTTTTTACTCTTGCAAGGACCCTGGAGGGGGCCTGGGAGTACGCTTATCCGGTCTACATGTGTTTTGTGGACTTGGAGAAGGCGTATGAAAGGTACTCGAAAGGAGGGTCAGGCCGATTGTCGAACCTCAGATTGAGGAGGAACAATGCGGATTCCGTCCTGGTCGTGGAACGACGGATCAGCTTTTTACTCTTGCAAGGATCCTGGAGGGGGCCTGGGAGTACGCTTATCCGGTCTACATGTGTTTTGTGGACTTGGAGAAGGCGTATGACCGGGTTCCCAGGGAGTTACTGTGGGAGGTGCTGCGGGAGTATGGGGTGAGGGGCCATCCAATCTCTGTACTCCCAAAGCGAGAGCTGTGTCCGGGTCCTCGGCAGTAAGTCGGACCCATTTCCGGTGAGGGTTGGCCTCCGCCAGGGCTGCGCTTTGTCACCAATCCTGTTTGTAATATACATGGATCGGATTTCGAGGCGTAGTCATGGGGGAGGGGGTCTGCAGTTCGGTGGACTAAGGATTGCACCACTGCTTTTTGCAGATGATGTGGTTCTGATGGCTTCATCGGTCTGCGACCTTCAGCACTCACTGGATCGGTTCGCAACCGAGTGTGAAGCGGCTGGGATGAGGATCAGCACCTCCAAATCTGAGGCCATGGTTCTCAGCAGGAAACCGATGGACTGTCCACTCCAAGTAGGGAATGAGTCCTTACCCCAAGTGAAGGAGTTCAAGTATCTCGGGGTCTTGTTCTCGAGTGAGGGAACAATGGAGCGTGAGATGGGCCGGAGAATCGGAGCAGCGGGAGCGGTACTGCAGTCGCTTTACCGCACCGTTGTGACGAAAAGGGAGCTGAGCCAGAAGGCAAAGCTCTCTGTCTACCGGGCCATTTTCGTTCCTACCCTCACCTATGGTCATGAAGGATGGGTCATGACCGAAAGAACGAGATCGCGGATACAAGCGGCCGAGATGGGTTTTCTCCGCTGGGTGGCTGGTGTCTCCCTTAGGGATAAGGTGAGAAGTTCGGTCATCAGGGAGGGACTCGGAGTTGAGCCGCTCCTCCTTCGCGTCGAAAGGAGCCAGTTGAGGTGGTTCGGGCACCTAGTTAGGATGCCACCTGGGCGCCTCCCTAGGGAGGTGTTCCAGGCACGTCCAGCTGAGAAGAGACCAAGGGGTAGACCTAGGACCAGGTGGAGGGATTATATCTCTTCGCTGGCCTGGGAGCGCCTTGGGATCCCCCAGTCAGAGCTGGTTGATGTCGCCAGGGAAAAGGAAGTTTGGGGCTCTCTGCTGGAACTGCTACCCCCGCGACCCGACCACGGATAAGCGGAAGAAGATGGATGGATGGATGGTTCTTTGAGTAAATTAAAAATCAAAAACCTAAGGGATAAAATTACAAGAGTGTGAAGATGGAATGAAAAAGAAGAGTAAAGTAAAAGACTTATAAAAAGCTGGACACTCACAGAAAGTGTTTATAATAGCCTACTGGGAGGATGAAGCAGAATGCCGTGAAAGAAGGCAGTTGGCCTTGGGCATTAAAGAAAATATTAAGGTTGAAGATGAATGTGAATAAAAGAAGGGAAATAAATTATTTCCAAAACCATGTAAACCCCAGACATCTCTGTGTCCTTCCATTGCAGGCCTGAATGACCTCTCCTCGACTGGGTATCCTTTCCCTCCCCCGGCGTACAACCCTGGCAATCCGGCTGGCCCACCTCAACCACCTCCACCGCCACTACAAGCCCCAGCCATGCAGTCAACAGACTCCCCGTCAACTCCAAGTTCGTCCACCCCCATCAGCCCCAAGTAGATGGGGACAACAGCGGGATAAACAAACCTGATGCCCAAGCAGGTGTTTGGGGGACACCTCAGTAATGCCTTTCTCAACGGACTCACAGACACAGCGCAAGCTACGCAGAATGCTGGCCGCTCACAATACCGAGGGAGAGGCAGAGGAGGTTTTCCGAGGCAGAGGACGAGAAGCAATACCTTAATTTGACGAAAGATGTTTCAAGTGTGGCAGTGTTGAACATTGGATTCTGGGACTGCTCACAGAACACTGGCAGTGGAGGCAGAGGGGGACAGGAAGGACGGGGCCATCATTCACAATCAGACTGACCTACACCAGATGGGGAGGAAGGGGCCCGATCGAGCGAGACGGAAATTCAGCCAGCAGCATCGAACCAGGGAAGTGACACACACACACACACACACATCATGCTATTGAATAATTGGAAAATGTAGAAGACATGTCTGTGGTTAAAGAGGGTACATATTTGAAATATGACAGTGAATGTTTGCATTAAGAAATGTCCCACACTGACTTTGGCTGTCATGGGTGTTGATGTTACATTTTTGGTTGATTCTGGGCCTACACATTCTGTGGTAAAAAGGGCAGATTTGCCTGATTGCAAATTTAGTGGTAGATTTATTCACTCAATAGGAGCGGCTAGGGTAACTGTAAAGGAGAAGTTTTTGTATCACTTCAGAGTAAAGATAACGGTGATGACAGTCATCCATTTCCCACATCAGTCAAAAACAGTTTTCTTTTATCATCTGTCTGCCCAATACATTTACTGGGAAGAGATCTGATTCTCCGGTTCGGCTTAGACCTCATTTTTCCACAAATGAGGGTCTTAAAGTCCGACAGCCATCTCCTACGATGGTTCAAAAACTGGCATTTGATGATAAAGAACTGGTGAATGTGTATCAATGGCTGCTGACATATCCTGATTCTCAGGCGGTGTTGCGTTTGATTGATCAACGTGTTTTTCCACCTGCTGTGTTCATGGAGGCTTCTGTTATCTGTGTTGGTTATTCTCGCGTCCAGGAGAGAAGCTTTAAAAGGAGACTAAATGGAGTCTCTGAGATGGGTCAAATTGGTACTTTAATTAATAAATAAAGGCAGCGGTTATGTTACAAGCAGAATATTTGTTCGACAGAAAAAGCAGCTCTGTCTCTGGATCTCGCAGGTGAAGAAAAGAGGCCGAACCCCTCAGGTCCCGCTGTTTATATATCCTCTGCTGGCTCCTCCCTGCGGGCCGGCTCTCCACGTCTTAATGTCCGTTGTTTCGCATATCAGAGGATTCAGACATTGTACATTCAACATATATCTAAACACGCCTTTTCTCTTCCTTAACTCTTTCATGATTTTTCATTTAACACATTCTAAACGCTGTAATCAATACTCCAAAAAATACAGGAAATACAGGAAATACTTCACAGCAGTTTGGTTTCTGGTCGTTCCGGAAGTTGTCACATGCTACCCACATCTGTAAACAATAACGTACTCAAATAAACTGTACCTTCATTTAATATTCAACAACAATAATAATATCTCGACGTCTGTAGTTGTAGTATTGAAATCAGTAGGTTTCGGTGTGCAACATCCAGTGTTTCCCCTAGGATGGAGTCATAGCAGCGGTGCTAAGGCACGCGGGCCCAGCAAAATGTGAGCGCAGAGCATGTGGACATTTTAAGTGTGTGTGCGCGTGCGAAGTGCGCCCCGTCATTGTGTTTCTATGTGTCTGCCAGCACAAGAAAGACACATACATCATTAAAGGCTTCAAATGTATTCAGTATTGTATTAACATTTTATAATTGGTGGTTGGACATCACATCCTCTAGGGGGGTCCGGGGGTATGCCCCCCCGGGAAGATTATTTTTTACATTTTAATATATAATGCTTCAATCTGGTGCACTTTGAGCACACAATGACTAGAGACTAGATCTAACTCTAAACACCCATATGAAAAAGATCGTTTTACATTTTAATAATCAAATAATTTAACATACCAATAACCTACCATAGCCAATAACACATATATGTAACTTATTTTATTTTTGTTGTTCATTTACATCACTTTCATCTGGCAATTTTTTTGTTTAATATCAGGTGTCAAAAGAGCATGGCACCTACAGTAGTAATGAATGTGCCAAATGTCTCCACTTCGTTCCACTGCCCCAGTGACTTGAATATCTTGGGTTCTGCCAAGGGGTTTACTTCCTTCGTTTTTCTCTCATATATCATTTGTCCTGCCTTGTTTCTTGATCCATATATGTTTTTGTTATGCTCTATGCATAAAATGACTTGACTTGATTCGATTTAGTGATGATGGCACAGTTGGCATCCTGCCTGAGAGCACTTTATTTTTCTGGGGGTCTTAAAGAATAGCTCTAAGGCTCTCCTAAAGGGAAAGTCTCTGGTTGGGGGGCCATTGATGCTCAATCGCATACAGGTGGCAAGGTGTTCCCCCTGCAAGCGATTTCTCAAGTCAGTCTTCACCTGTAAATACAAACATAATAATCAACAGACAAGTGGATGTGGAGCCCATGGGGTTGAGATTTGAATAAAGTCAAATAATGATATCACTTGTTCAAGTATCCTACCCGGTTCAATGTTGAGAAATCCCTCTCACAGTTTACACTGGAAACTGGGATGGTCAGGCCAATGGCAGCCAGCTTGCTCAGAGATGGGTAAAGCAGCCCCCATTCACCCACCTCTGATGCCAGTTCCTGCATCACCTGCTGCTGATCCAAGTCCTGAGACACATGAAACACAACATGAACATCAATCCAGGCTATAGAACTCCTGAAAAGGAATGTTACTGTAATTCATTATGATACCTTGAATGGCCCAACTATCAGCTGCTGTTTAAAAGAGGACCATTCCTGCAGCACCTCATTACAGTCAGCCTGTAGAAATTTTCCGGCAAGGAGCTGCAAATTGGCTACGTAAATGGCCTCATCTCCAGTTGCTGCCTGAGGGCTCAGCACATGGAAGGCCCCTAAAAGGTCCAGATTCTGGAACCGCCTCTCAAGGCTCTCCAGCAGGCCATCGAAATATGGATCCATCACCTAACCATAACAGCAACAGATTATTAAACTGAAACTTGTGTCCATATTCAAACCACTTAATAGGCATCTAGTATTAACAGGATCCTCCCTCTTAAGCACCTTTTGTATTATTGTTTGCTACGATTGCACTTTGACTTTAGCTCTAGATTATGCTCTTAGTCGCTTGTTTAGAAAGGAGATATACTTGTGAGTTCTGGTGAGTAGAAGCGTCTGCTAAATGCTAAATCTAAAACAAACATACCTGGCTCCTGAACCGGCCCCAGAGCTCTTCCCTGGTCAGTCCCTTTCTTGTCCCGCTCTTGTTCCTCTCCTCCTCATGGACAATACTGTAAGCCCCAAGTCCCGCAGGGTTGTCCAGGTCTGCGTGGAGCTTTGAAAGGAAAGACCCTGGTGGCTGATGGTCTCCAGCATCTTTAATTGCTCGGAGGCAGGCCATTGTCACAGGGACCTAATAACAAAGACAGAGTAGGTGTAAATGCAGCAGCAGCAGATATCTGGTTAGTATGAGCAGTGTATGGACAGTGGTGTCAAAAATAAAACATTGGAAAGTATACCTGCACTTTCAGAGCAAGGAAGTTGACATTTTCCTTCTGGAACAGCCTTGACAGCCTGCTGATATGTGGCAGCACATCTGCTTGCAGGTAGACCGATGCCACAAAGCGGTAGGTGGCCAGAAAGCCATACAACCCCTTGGCTGTTGGGCATTTCTTATGCTCCGTCTCCTCAGTCAAGGCTGCTAGGACAGCGGTCAGGTTCCGCTGTAGGTTGGAAACAGCCATGGCTTGCGAAAGCCAGCGTGTGTCCTTCACTTCCTAAAAATATTTAGAGCCACAAGATGAAAGCATATTAAGTCATATCAGGTGCCTCCAAATATGGAAGATGTTTTTTCCCTTTTAAATTACCTTCACTTTCAAGTTATCCAGGCCCAAGCACTCTGCTGCAGCCTGGAGTACAGCTGTGCGATTCGCACTGTTCCTGAAGTACAGGTGTAGCTGCTGTAGAAGGTCCCTGAAGGAGTTCATGTAAGCCACTCCTGATGAGGCGTCCTTGCAGCACAGGGCGAGGCGGTGTGCGGCACATGCAACCGACACCATCCATGGGAAGGTGTCCTGTAGCTGCTTGGCCACTCCATTCACTCTCCCTGTTTCAGGACAAACATGTTTTAGTTTTTAAGCTGCAGTGAATATCAACCTTGTTTTTGTTGTTAGTTCATACCAGTCATGACAGCTGCTCCATCTGTCCCCAGGCCATAAATCCTCTGGGTGGGAATGTTCTTTTTTGTGAGGATCGTTCTTATTGCCTTGACTATGGTGTCAGCTCTGCCATCGCTGACTGTCACCAGGTCCAGAAATTGGCTGTAAAGCAGCCCATTTTTGTCCATGTATCTGATGAACATATTAAACAGTCAGACTGACTCAACAGATGTAGGTTTTTGGGATAAGCCTTATTTGTTTATTATTACTACCCAATCAGTGGCGGTGGAATATGTTGTTGCCCCGATCAGATTCAATCCAGACTACGTGAAAGAACAACAAGCTAGCAACCGCCAACCAACTGTGATTGGTTTAAAGAAATAGAGCGTTTCCCAGGTCCCAGGTTCCTAGGTCTGGCTATGCAAGACTATATTAAACATAATAAAGACACGTCATTCAAAATTATTTTAAGTCTTAATTGTTGTCATTCTTGGAATAAAATTATACCTAACGTGAACATCGAGCTGCTTCTTCACAGACACATCTGTGGTCTCGTCCACCTCAAGCCCAATTGCCACAGAAGCACTGATGTTTGCCAAGATAGGCTCTTCAACGACACTGCCCAGGATTTCTAACATCTCATCGATGATTCGGTGAGATGTGTAGTTGGTCTTCCCGATCTTAAAGAAAACAAATGCATTTAAGATTAAATATTGCACACTTTTTTTGTGATGAAGTTGATTAAAGAAAGCATTAACTTACCTTTAACTTCTCAAAATACTGGCAGCCAAGTAGTTCTGCGAGCTCCAAAAGGTCAGCATAGTTCGTATGGTGAGCATGTTCTTTTTTCGTGAGGTGGTAGAGGCACTTAAAACCACCAATCACCGCTTCGTGTTCAAGGGTGATAACTGGGTCAAAGGCGACCAGCACTGAGGACCCTGTTGAAAGGTAAACAAAATAAAAATAAAAATTGTAATGTATTATAGCCTACTGTGTTGTTTGTACTATGTTGACCTGCTGAGAGACTGCAGATGAAAACTAGCTTAGGTCTACTAGCTTAATCTGTCACATTTACATTGATGTAAAACCTGATATGTTGATTAATGTGTATTCTTTTCTTTTAAATAAATAAACTGAAACAGTAGGCCTACAGTATTAGTGAATTTTACCTTGAATCAGTGCGGCGTGTGCCTTCACACTCTCTTGATGGTGCTTAGTGGCAGCATGCTTATCAAGGTAGTCGCTTCGGAAAAGCATGCACCCAACCTCAATAAATGGCCGTGTAGAAACCCCCCGCTTCGGTGCTTGCTTGTGTTGGCGGCACAAGCGGCAGAACATTCCTGTCGGGACAAGATCTTTGATATATATTTTTTCTTTAAGAGGTTGTGGCTACTGTATGATCGTTAAAACATCTGAGAGATCAAGCCCCTAACTGCTCCATATAGTAAGCCTTACTCACCATGGTTAGCTGTGTTGTACAGCCAAGGTTTGAACCTCGGGTTCTCCATCCACCCTGGATCAAATCCTGATTGCCGGTGCCCTGCTCTTTCTGATCCTCCTACCTCTGACCCTCTGACAGCAGCAGCTGCACCTTGCTCCTCTCTTCTATCCTGACCTGCTCCTTCACCTCCTCTGCTCTGGCCTACTCTCATCGCATGTCCGGTCTAGTACGAGATATCAGTCAATACAATTGTAAATTTAAACAACTACTTAAAAACTATTTCCCAAAAAGTGTGTATCCATTTGCTCCCCTTTCAAAACATTGCTGCCAGACAACAGAGACCCACCTCCCTAACTTCACCCAACTAACCTCCTCCTCATCACCACGATGATCACTTCTCTTTCGTTTGCTGACAATCCAGCCTTTTAAACTCATCTGAAAATAACATAAGATGTGATGAACAATCTATTACACTGGGTGTTCACTAGCTAAACTAGCTAAGTTAGCTAGCTGTCATTCATTCTTAACTGTAGGCTTTTATCAAAGTATTAATTTACTTAATCTAAATGTAACAACATTTTAAATTATAATAACTTACATTTATGGCGTTATGACCTTCTTCTTCTTCTTGAGGTGATTGTGTCCAAATAAAGTTATGTCTGCTTCAACTTGCTGTTGTCTGTCTTGTCAGGCAGCTTTCCTTCAGCTCTGAAAATGACAGCTTTCCCGCGTATCGGTAGCGCGAAAAGTTGCCGCGAGCGCTAGGGTGCGGCACTTCTAATTTTTTTTTTTGTATCTGCTAGGGGGCCCCCTAGCAGCGGCGCGCATATTTCAGCAGCGGCGCTGCGCCGCCGCTGTTTGCATATAGGGGAAACACTGACATCATATCATCTCGCTGCTAAATTCACCTCTATAGTAAATGGTATATTAGCCTTATGCTAAATGCTAACCGGAGATGAAGGATTTTCAGAATAAAAGCTTAACAACTGGTTGTGCACAGGAACTTCTGGTTTTTCAGTATAAAACAGCTTTTAAACTGACGGTATGTTTTATGGTTCATTATGCTATCAAAACATTGATTTTAATTTCTAACAGTCCCTCCTTACACACCTAAAAGGTGTGTATAATACTGAAATCAATGAGTTCTTCATCTGAACTCTGCATAGTACATAACTCATATCAAAAACATACAATAAAAATGGAATGTTTCGAATAGCCTCAACTTTACAAAAATACGTTGACTGTTCAAACATAAAAGCTTTCCCTTGTGCATAACTTCTAGTTGTAACATTCAATATGGTTCTTCAAAATAGCAGCAATGGCTTGGTATCAGGATATTTCTTCCTCCCTCCTTTCACAGAAA
>JAPTMU010000802.1:0-16457 GCA_028583405.1 Pogonophryne albipinna
GTCTGTCCTATTTAAGAGCTACCTCTTAGACCAGTTATTATTTTATGTCTTGTAAATTGCACGGTTGAGGAACCTGCAATGTAGGTATTTGGAAAGATCCTGTTGCTTCGCTTTCCAAAAAGTTTCGGCAACACACGAACGCGCACATGACCAATGAGGGCACGAGATAAGTTTGTGCACAGATGGAAGGCTGACAGGCAGGTAGGCCATCCAGTTACTTTAGCCGGGCCGGTCAGATGATTGGTCGTGCTTTTTACAGTGCCACGGCTTCCACAGATGACATATTTTTATATATTTATTGTCAAAGCATTTAATATATTCATTGCTATCGGGATGTTAAGAGCATTCCATGGAATATAATGTTTCTGAAGTGAATTACCTACCCCACCTTTAATAAATCACAAAAGTATAAAAACAAGTATAAAATCTCTTTAATTCTACAAGCTACTTGGAAATGTCGAGACAACTACGCTACTCAAACAA
Source organism: Pogonophryne albipinna (assembly GCA_028583405.1). Taxonomy (NCBI): domain Eukaryota; kingdom Metazoa; phylum Chordata; class Actinopteri; order Perciformes; family Artedidraconidae; genus Pogonophryne; species Pogonophryne albipinna. The sequence continues at coordinate 484 of JAPTMU010000802.1, forward strand.
CAAAACAACAAATTCATATTTAGAAGACAAAAATACAAACATAAAACCAACATAGGAAAGACGATGATAATATGGATTAAGAAGATATTTTAAATGTTTTAGTTCTGAGAGCGGAGGGGCAGTCTGGATTTCTGCGGCGTTGATTCGTTTTCTGGCACTTTTTGCTTCGGGGGGATCTTCATTTCCTTCTTAGTGCCTTTCTTGTGCTGTGAAACAAAAATACCCTTTTATTGTTTTGATTTTTGAATGTGTAAAACAATAACAGACATTTTTTTATAATAATGAAACATGAGAACTCAGTGTTTCCCACAGATCTGAAATATACTTGTGGTGGTATCCGAGAACGGGGAGTGCAGGGTATATGCAGGAATCCTGAAGTCAAATGCAAGACCTTTTTTAAGACCCTTTCCATACATTTTAAGACCTCATCGCCACTTCAAGTTCTAACCGGTTACATTGGCAACACACTTTACCTCACATTGACTATATACAGTATTGATTGTCCTTCCTCCTTATCTTCCAACCATTTGGACGCAGACTTGCATTTCCCCATAACGATGTTGTTTAACAACCGGCGTAAACGGACCTTCGCGCGCTATCAAGCAGTGAGCGTGCGATGTCCTGTTCAGATGACGTCAAATCCAACGGGATGCCATAAATAAACTACACAGAATCACACTACACACCTACGCAATGATTACATTCAGGCACACTGTAGAATACAACCTCTTTGGACACTTTATATACTTATTGAAGACAAGCTACAAAATGTAATACCTTGGAAAATGTCCTTTAATACTTTTTAATAGTCTTCATTTTCGCTAAATTTATTTATCAACTTTTAATACTTTTTAAAGACCCAGCGGACACCCTGAAATGGAGCTCGCTCATGAACTGTTCACCGGAGCCTCGCAGCGGAGTTACAGCAGAGCGCATAAAGCAGACCCTTCACGCGATAGCAGAGCGAACAGGTACAGGAGGGGTAGTTAATCGATCGCAGATGGCGTCGTGCTCGCGGACGGATAAGAAAAAAACTAAATGGGTCGCGAAATATACTTTGACGGACGTTAATGTACCTGGGCGGCCCGCACCAGTAAAGTCTATGTGTGGGAAACCCTGGAATTATTATACTATACAAACTTAAGCAGTGCCAAATTGATAAACAAAAATGTTACTGACTCTAAATTATATATAAACAAATAATCTACTTAATTACACACCCGAAAAGGGGTGGGAAGAAGTATTTAATCCCACAACTTCTCCCAAAAACTAAATTATTAACATATATATATTTTTTTTTCTTTCTTCTTAATAGTGTTAATTTCGTTGACTAAAACTATGACGAAATATGTTCGTCAACGACCTTTTTTTCCATGACGAAAACGAGACGATGACGAGACGGCAGTAAACAATAACTAACGAAATCATCATGCAATATCGTTGACGAAAAGTGACGAGACGAAAATGTAGTTTACTAAATAAAAACTATGCCAAAATCTCTCTTTACTTTCGTTGACGAAAAATGAGAAGACGAAATATTATCAAAGATAACGTTACATTTCTGATAGTCAGTTTTTCTCCCAGCAGTTCCATTTCCGGTGCTGCGGCAGGGCAGCAGCTGTGTGTCTGTGGTGCGCGCGGTGGTAGATTTGAATTACACCGGGTTAGCGGCACACTGTGAACTGTCAGGAAGACTCGGGTCTAACTCATGGTCTAACTAACCTTATTTAACAGAAAATAAAATGGCAACAACAGGGCTTGGGAGCAGTGGTCGCACTCGCGTTAACCGAATACCCCCCCGTCAGCGCGAGTGAGTGATAAATTGTGCACTCGACGGATAATAATGGATTATGACGGAAATGTTACGATCCTGTCCGTCAAAATGACTGACAACGAAAAAGTCTAAAGCCACCACTGCTTGGGAGAAAGAAACGATGTGATATTTGGGCCCATTTTCGCTTCAATGAGGCGGAGAAAAAAAGCGAATGCATTGTTTTATCAGAAGGGAAGCAATGTGGCCATAACACAGCTGGTAAAAACACCACAAACCTGACCAGATACTCTCTGCAAAGATTCTTAATCATTCAACCTGTGTTTTTCATCAAATAAGGACAAGATATAATCTTATTTATATATACTAAAATGACAAATTATTGGTTTTGGCTAGACTAGTTTGACTGAAATGTTCTATATAATCTGATGACTAAAAAACACTCCACAGTTTTCATTGACAAAAAGTAGACTAAAATAATTAGTTTTCTTTGACTAAAATAAGACTAAAATGCTCAGACTTTTAGTCGACTAAAACTTGACTAAATAAAAACAGGATGAAGGTGACTAAATATGACTAAAACTAAAAAGAACATTTAACACAGGACTAAGACTAAAACTAAATAAAAAAATAGCTGACGAAATTAACACTACTTCTTAACACTAGCACCGCCAGAGACTTTTTATACCTAAAACCAACACCGGGGTCAAATTGACCCGGTATTAGAATGCATTGATTTTCAAGGTAAAAGTATTGCTTTAAAAAGAAAAATGGTCCTGTGGTATTGGTATTTTGACAAGCAATTTTGTTAAATTGTTTCGTTTATTAACGCTACAACATAGCGTTTCGTGAGGCGGGTTGTTGGGTGAAAAGCAAACAGCTGTTTGCTGCGGAGCGCAGCTCGAGCAGTCTCCCTAGAGCGCACTCCTTCACTACAGACTGTCGCTATCAATCTATCTATCTATCTCTCAATCAATCTATCTCTCAATCTATAAGGAACCGCAGTAGACAGAAGGCGTTGCTATAGCAACACGTGTTTCATGTTTGTTTACACGCGGAAATCAATAGCGCGAAAAGGGGTGGGGTCAATATGACCCGCTGGGCGGAAATGGGTATAAATGGCAATTTTTTGGGTGGATTTCTTCAATCTGACTTCATATTGACCATTTTTAACAACATAGGGTGCTACATAACATACTTTCAGGAAAAGTCATGGACTGGGAGACTTTAATATTTTATTGAAAAAAAGTTACATACAATAAAAAAACAGCTCTGGGTCAAATTGACCCGATTGGCGGTTCTAGTGTTAAAAACAAAACAAATAAAGTGCTCACCTTGAAGAAGGGAACGCGTTTGCTCTCGTTGAAGACGAGGTTCTCGTCGATGAAGGACGGCTCGGTGGCCAGACTCTCGTTGAACGTGCTCAGATCCTCCAGAGAGTCCTGCAAGGGAGACACAGCAGAATTAAGAGTTTATTTTATTTGTTCTATTATTTAAAATAAAAGCAGTTCTCCAGCCATTTTATAGATTTGGTTTGAGAAATGCAGAATTGTTTTCTGTTAAATTAAATCTAACAACCCGGGTTCCAACAGCTTTTTAATACTTAGTCTGAATTAAATAGAAATTGTGGAAGGGTGTGAAGGAATTCCCAGTAGAAAACCGAAAATGAAACGTACGTGATCAACCAGGCTGTGTTGTTTCTCTTCCTCCTCCTCCTCCTTGATGGCGGCCTGCAGCTCCTCCTGCTGCCGCCTCAGGCTCTCCAGCAGCGCCGCGCGGCTCCTCGACCTCTCCAGCCGCCGGGGATACACAAACTCCCGACGCTGAGGGGTGGCACCTGAAGGCAACAGCAGAACAACTGTGTGAGTGACCGGGACACGTTCAAGGCAAGGCAAGTTTATTTATATAGCACTTTTCAACACAAGGCAATTCAAAGTGCTTTACAAAAAACGAAAGACATTAAGAAAATGGCATTTAAAATCAGTCATTAAAAAGAAAAGCGAATAAAAGAAACATTAAAAGAAAAAATACATGGATAAAAGTTACAGTGCAGTCTAAGATGTGAATAGTTCAATTAAAAGCAGCGACAAAAAGAAAAGTCTTCAGCCTGGATTTAAAAGTAGTCAGAGTTGCAGCGGACCTGCAGGTTTCTGGGAGTTTGTTCCAGATATTTGGAGCATAATAACTGAACGCTGCTTCTCCATGTTTAGTTCTGACTCTGGGGACAGAAAGCTGACCAGTCCCTGAAGACCTGAGAGATCTGGATGGTTCATAATTTAGCAGGAGGTCAGAAATGTATTTTGGGCCTAAACCAGGGGTGCCCAACCAGTCGATCGCGAGATGTGTCTAAAAATAGAACAACAATATTCTGTTTTATCGTTAATGTCCTATAACATAATCTTCCTGTGCCAGAATAATGCACTTGACGCATCAAAGCTTTGTGATTGGCCGGCGTGACCCCATGTGTCGGGGCGTGGCTAGTGGGCAGTGCACTAATTCGCTAACGTTGTCCGTGTCAACAACAGGAGTGACAGTCCGCACACAAACAAGACCGCAATTATGGCAGAAGCAAAACATATATAATTTTCACTCCGAGTGGGAGGATGATTATTTTTGTATCTATTCCAATTCAAAGTCCATCTGTCGCTCATCTGCAATGCGAGCGTGGCTTTATCGAAGAAGGGTAATTTAGGAGCGGCATTTCAAAACCGTGCACAAACGCTACGAGACGGAATTCCCTCCTAATTCTGCCCTACGCTCCCAAAAGGGGAGGGGCCTGAAAGGACAGCTAAATGCACAGCAGTCCATTTTCACCAGGCCCAACAACAAGAGCAAGGCTGCTACCAGAGCATCCATCGTGTCAGTCACGTTCTTGAGAAACACATGAAGTCTTTCAAAGACGGCGAAGTTGTGTAAGAAGCATTCCTGGAGGCTGTGACGCGCTTTTTGGGGACAGTAAAAATAACAGTAGCATTTCAACAGGTTTTTGATATAATAAAAACTCAAGTTAGATACCGTTATTAATCAGCTGTAAGTTTTACTTTGTTTGAACTTATTCATTATAATTATTGTACAAAATGGTATAAGAATGCAAACTTAAATTGATTATAGTCTATTATCAATTCAGGTTAAGAAGCTAGTGTTGCGTGCATCCTATTTTAAAGGCATTTCTTTTTATACTCTACTAAAATGAAACAAAAAAAGAGTTTGATTCTATCTAGCTTCAGATCTGAGTTGTCTTATTAGTAAGCCAAATGTATACTTTTGTAGCAACACTATTTTTATATAATGGCAAAGAAAGGGTTCAGAGTATTTTCTTTTTTCCTGTGTCATATGTGGCAGCACTGTTCAATGTTTCTTGAAAACATTACCCACTGTAGTGTGACGTGTGAATAAACTCCAACTCTGTATCAACAACACTGTTGTGTCACTTCAGTTAAATACTTGTATGTGTGTAGATTAGAAAGAGGTGAGATAAAGGATCTGCAGTATTTTATGAAGTATTAATCGTACAAAGGTCAGTTTTATACGAAGTAGAAGTGTGTATTTACCTGGTAGTAGGCTGTCAGTAATGGCTACGCCTCTCTATTTGGACTGGTAGATCTCGGCAGACTGGGAACTTTAAAAGTAGCTCTCGGTTCAAAAAAGGTTGGGCACCCCTGGCCTAAACCATTCAAAGCTTTATAAACCAGCAGCAGTATTTTGAAATCTATTCTTTGACACACAGGAAGCCAGTGTAAAGACTTCAGAACAGGAGTGATGTGATCCACTTTCTTAGTGTTAGTGAGGACTCGAGCAGCGGCGTTCTGAATCAGCTGCAGCTTTCGAATAGATTTTTTAGTGAGACCTGTGAAGACACCATTACAGTAGTCGAGTCTACTGAAGATAAAAGCATGGACAAGTTTTTCCAAATCCTGCTGTGACATTAGTCTTTTAATCCTAGATATGTTCTTTAGGTGATAGTAGGCTGATTTAGTAACTGTTTTAATGTGACTGTTGAAACTCAGGTCAGAGTCCATGACTACACCTAGATTTCTGGCTTTATCTGTTGTTTTGAACATTGCAGACTGAAGCTCAGCGCTAACTTTTATACGTTCTGCCTTGGCTCCAAAAACCATTACCTCAGTTTTATCTTTGTTTAATTGGAGAAAGTTCTGACACATCCAGTCATTGATTTGTTCAATGCACTTACTCAGTGTTTGAATTGGAGCATAGTCTCCTGGTGAAATTGTTACGTAAATTTGTGTGTCATCCACATAGCTATGGTAACTTATTTTGTTGTTCTTCATTATCTGAGCCAGTGGTAGCATGTAGACGTTAAAGAGAAGAGGCCCCAAGATGGAGCCTTGAGGTACCCCACATGTCATATTTGTCAACTCAGATGTGTATTTACCTATAGAAACAAAGTTGTTTCTGTCCTTTAAGTAGGATTCAAACCAATTTAGAACTGTTTCCGAAAGTCCCACCCAGTTTTCCAGTCGGTCTAGTAATATGCTGTGGTCAACAGTGTCAAACGCAGCACTGAGATCTAATAATACTAACACTGAAGTTCTGTCCACTGTCTGTGTTTAAGTGGATGTCATTAAAGACCTTTACAAGAGCAGTCTCAGTGCTGTGGTTTGGACGAAAGCCTGACTGGAACACATCTAAACAGCTATTTAAATGCAAGAAATTACTCAACTGTTGAAAAACAACTTTTTCAATGATTTTACCTAGAAATGGGAGGTTTGATATGGGCCTGTAATTGTTCATTACTGAAGCATCTAGATTATTCTTTTTTAAGAGCGGTTTAATGACTGCAGTTTTCAGGGCCTGTGGAAAAATACCTGAGTGAAGAGATTTGTTTACTATATGAAGTAGATCTGAGGCCATGCAAGGCAAAACATCTTTGAAAAATCCTGTTGGAATAATATCAAGGCAGCAGGAGGAGGATTTCAGAAGTTGAATAATGTCCTCTAGGTTTTTATCATTAATCTGATGGAATAGTGTCATGGTGTTTGAATTGATTTTAGGTGGACACAGAGACAACACATTTGCTGTTCCTGATGCAGAGGCACTGACTGCTTGTCTGATTTCTGAATGTTGTCAGTGAAGAAGGCAAAATCATTGCACGCCCTGGTGGATAGAAATTCAGAGGCTACTGACACTGGGGGTTAGTTAGTCTGTAGACGGTAGCAAACAAGGCACGTGCGTTGTTTTTGGTAATGATGTCAGAGAAGAACGATTGTCGTGCGTTTTTCAATTATAAAGGCCAAGTCTCTCTATAGATTTCAAAGTGAACCTGGAGATTTGTTTTTCGCCACCTGCGTTCAGCTTTTCGACTTTCTCTTTTTTCACGGTCATGGCCTTTCTCCATGGAGATATTTTCTTGCCAGACACTTCCTTTACCTTAGTTGGAGCAATGGCATCTATAACATTTTTAATTTTTGAATTAAAATGATCTACTAGCTCATTTATTGAGATGTTAGCAGGGCCAAGTGTGGAAGAAAAATTCTGAGTAAACCTTTCCCTAGTATTTTCAGTTAAATATCGCTTTGTGGTTACCTCTTTCTGAAAAATTTTGTGAACAAAAATAGAGCTCTCAAAGAAAACACAGGAATGGTCAGAGAGTGCAACATCAGTCACCACAACCTTAGAGATATTCAGACCCTTTGAGATAATTAAGTCCAGAGTGTGCCCCTTATTGTGCGTGGGCTCCGTCACATGCTGAGTCAGTCCATAGCTATCAAGAACACAAAACAGTTCTTTAGCCCCTCTGTCCTGGGGGTTGTCAACATGGATGTTAAAATCACCAACAATGACTAGACGGTCAAAGTCAATACACACTATAGACAGCAGTTCAGTAAAATCATCAAAAAAGCTTGCACAGTATTTGGGTGGTCTATAGATATTTAGGAACAGAGCTCGAGAGGAGCATTTCAGCTGAAGGGCCACATATTCAAAAGAAGCAAAGTTCCCATAAGATGTCTTCCTGCATTGAAGGGAATCATTGAACAGAATAGCAACTCCACCCCCTTTCTTATGCATTCTTTCCTGACTCATAAAACTAAAGTTGGGAGGGGTTGATTCGATAAGAACAGCTGCACTGTTATTTTGTTCAATCCATGTTTCTGTTAAAAACATAAAATCGAGATTGTGCTCAGTGATAAAATCATTGATTAAAATGTTTTCCTGCCAAAGACCTGACATTTAATAAGCTAGTTTAAGTTCGTTAAACACACTATCAGTCAGGTTTTTTGTAACAAGCTGTGGCTGACATGGAATCACTGCTAAATTAGATAAACTCACACAAACGTTTGAGCGCTTCCTGTATCTAAGATGATTCACCGCTCTTAATCTATTACCTATCAACACAGATATCGGCAAAGCTACAGGCAGGCAGGGCCCCGGCATGTCCTGAAAGAGTTGAGAGTGCCATACGCCCTTGAGCCTGGACCCAGCAGATATCAGTTTGCAGCGTTTTGTACACACACATCCCTATCAGGCTTTGAAGGGGAGGGAGGACCCACCACCCTGCTCCTCTCATCATAGGAGGCCAGGGTGAGGGCTACACTGTAAGCCGGGGGAGATGGTGCGCATCTCTGCTTCGGTGATTTTGGTGGGCGTCGTTGAGGGGCGGGGGTAAAGGACATGCTGCCAACCTGCGTGTCGCCTTCATGTGGTCATCGAACTCCAGGGGGGTGGGCGAGGGTGAAAGGGTGAGCGGAGAGTAGAGAGAGCTGGGGGATGAATGAAGAGTATCCTCAAAGGCGTTGACAGGGAGGGTGACGGGCAGTGGAGACTCCTCCATTTGTGTCATAGGTCTCCCATAATCAGAACATTCCTCAGGCGGGTGCAGTGATACTTCTTCAGGTTTTCTGCGCGATGTGTTGTGTCTTTCTCCTGTTTTGATTCCTCTTGCCGCTTGTCCTTGGCAGAGGGAACAGATTGATGACGCAGGCAGTTGAATATGTTAGAGATAAACAATTTCACTCCTGACTTGTTCAGGCAAACTCCATTTGCCTTGAAAAGATGTCTGCGATCCCAGAAAAAGTTAAAATTGTCAATAAAATGGACAGAATGGTCAGTACAGGCAGTTGAAAGCCAGGTGTTCAGTGCAAACAATCTGCTGAATCTCTCCACTCCTCTTCTGACTGGCGGTAGAGGGCCACTGATGAACACCTCTGCATTTAGAGAGCTGACAGTTTCCAACAAACATTTAAAGTCTTCTTTCAGCACTTCTGACTCTTGTTTCACAACATCATTTGTTCCAATGTGCAGTACCACATTCTTCACAGTCGGATGTTCAGCCCCAATATGCAGGATCTTCTCAGCCAAGTCAGATACCACATCCTTGGGAAAACAGAGTACTTTGGTGTTGTTCTTATACACAGACCTTTTACATCTCTTACAGCAGAGTCACCCACAATCAGAGTTTCAGGCCCAGTCGTTAGCTTTCCCTCTAGCCTTTTACTTTTGGAGTAGCTATTGGTCCTTACCCTGCTGTGTGAAGAGGACAGGTTATCCAGGTCATCAGAAGAGATCTCCGGCTCTCGGTCAGCGGAGCGTATCTGTTCTGGATTGGCACACTTGGTGGTTTAGGAGGATTGTTTGTAATTCTCCCTTTAGCAGCTGTCCACTGCTGTTTCCTAGTAGGAACAGGGGTTGAAGAGGCGCTCTTCCTGGGTGATAACAATGCAGGCCAGCCGGTCGCATCACAGATTTCCGAGCGCTGGGCTCTGCCTGTTATCCGTCCTCCCAAATCCCATGGAAATGATTTACTCTTAGGCTTTGCACCCAGAGAGTTCCAGGGAGGACTACCACTTGTAGATTTATTACCCGGTACACAGCCCTCCTGTTCCTTGGAATCCTTGTAGCTGCTAACTAGCTGTGAGTTAGCATACCCTTTTCCATTATTTTGCAACACTGGTAAAGTGGTGTCATTCCACGACATAGTCCATTCACTTCCACGTTAACTTCCAACCGTTGCATTTTCATTTCCAACACAGCCATCTTCTGTATAAGTTTTTGGAAGTCATCTGTAGAGAACGGAGGCATTTTGCTACCAACTAGCTTAAGCTAAATAGCATGCAGTAGCCTACCAGGCTTTAGCTGTTGCTAGGCCACGCTACTGTAAGACTGAGGTCGTCGTAAAAATGTTGAAATATGGCTGAAACCCTCCGTCTATTTACGAAGATGAACTGTCCCAGTGATAAGTTAATGTCCAGGAGCCGCTGCTCGAAGTTTTCAGAGAATAAGAATAGGAAAATCAGCATAAGTAGTAAGCAGAGGCAAGAGCAAGCAGAAAAGCGTCTGCACTGTAAGAACGATATCTCACTGCAGGCTGGATTCGTAGTGACTGGATTCAAGGACATGGAAACACGAGACTCTCTCCATATCACCATTCTACAAACAAATGGCTTTACTTTGAACAATTTCCAAGGTCTTTTTACAAATTCATTATCTCAGTGTTCTTTTTCTGTAGCAGAGTACTTTACTTGTAGATGGGCAAATTACATTTTGAAAGCATGGACATGTTTTTCTCATAAATGTACAATTTTAATCTTGGAAAATGTAACTTTTATTATAAGTTATAATTAGGGATTTCCCGATCCGATCACGTGATCGCCGATCACGTGATTTTCAAAAAAATCGGGAGAAAAAAAATCGGGGATCGGATTTTTTTTTTTTTTTTAATAATTTTTTTCCTTTTATTTAATGTTACAAAACAAAAATGACCATGTTCACGTCTTAAAGTCATCCTGAGGCCTTAGTTTTGGTTTGAAATGACACAACATCATGTATGTGTTGCTTCTTTTGGGCTTGTTTTCAGACCTGGTTGCTTATTTCTCTCAAAGCTGGCAACAGAGTGGGCGCGCAGTGTCTAGCAGTAAGCTAACGAGAGGCTACGTTCAGCTGGTGACTCGGGAGTCGGGACGGAGAAAATGTCAGGAGTTTGGAAGTATTATAAAATTGAAACCGAAGGCAGTGTAACAGCCAGATGCAATGTTTGCAAGGCGGAGGTTCCGCGTGGTGGAAAGAACAGAGCTACGTTCAACACGACCAATCTAATACGCCACCTGAGAAACAAACACCAACAACAACAGGACGAGTACACAGCGGCCACTCAGGTAACGGCACTGAAACAACCGACACTTTCAGAGACTTTTAAAAGGAAAGAGAAACTGCCCCAGAACAGTGAAAAGGCCAAACAAATAACAGCCAAGATAGCTGAACTCATCGCGTTGGATGACCAGCCGTTATCTGTTACCTTTTGTTTCTCTTAATGCATTGCATAAAGATCGGATCGGGAAAAATCGGTATCGGCAGATTGTCAAAATCAAATGATCGGAATCGGATCGGGAGCAAAAAAATGTGATCGGGACATCCCTAGTTATAATAATAATAATAATGTATTTCATTTATATAGCACACTTTAAAAACAACGTCATCTCTAAAATAAAATAAATGAAATAAAATAGTTATATTAGCTGTAACCAACAGCTCCATAATTAAAAATGTCCCTTTGAACGACTGTATTCAAAGGTCACCTATCGTGCTATTTTTAGGCAATAGCATAGGTCTCAGATATATAAAAATATATTAAAAAAAACATGTCTATGAAGTGTTTTGCTCAAAATACCAAACAGATCACCCATTCTAGCCATGCCTCATATCCCTCTGTTTCACTTCCTGTTTCAAAAGTGCTGATTTGGGGATAAAGCTTTAAATAAATAAAGAAAAAAGGAGGGACTGAGCTCATGCGGGACCCGGCAGCTACTGTCTAAACTAAATACTGCCGTGATGAAACGCCATATCATGGATTATCAAGGATTCTCTCTGAAACAGTATGGAGCTCAAAGGCTTTCTCTCTTGCCGGTTATACCACAAGGTGAGTTCCTTTTTACTTCCTGCTTCTTCACACACATGCTCTCCAGTACAGGTTAGCTCTGAGTGTTAGCGATGCTAATGTAAACACCGACCATATTACGTCCAAAACAGTCGGGCATTGTTTCTGATAGCAACTTTCTGATTGGGCCGTGGGTCCACATTTCAGATATTACGCCATATCGGACGCAAATCTGGATCAGCTCCGTTGTTCCCCCGTTTTTAGAGATTTGGGTACGGAGGAAAAGAGAGAGGGTTTTATTTTCTGACGCTGCGTGAGTTCCCTGACACACCGGGGACACATGTTGATGTATAAAAGACATAAAAAGTGCATTTTGCATGATAGGTCCCCTTTAAAACACAAAGAGACCATGTAATAAACCCCTAATGTCAGTACTGAAGAGACAGAAGTTGAGTATTCAGATGTAAGGACGTTTTAAAACAGAAAAAGGCGTCCGGGTTAATAAAGCTCAGCGCAAGTTCAACCAGGAAGCCCGTCTTTACTCATTCATTCACATATTCCCAGTTTACTACTCTCTCCTCTCAATCAGTGATCAGGGGCATCACTCCCCAGCTAAACCTCATCACTTCGCTCTATTCCCACAAGCCTATCATAGCGCATTGCTAAACCTTTCAATCTGCTCTCTCCCCTTCCTCAGTTGTCATTTCAGGCAACTCAACGCAGCCCTCCTCCACCTTCCTTTCTTCCAAAGTCAAGCTTAAACCACTACTCTTCAGACCGACCTCCATCAATCCCTTCATGCCTCCACCACCACCAGCGTCTAGACCCCAGGGGGGGATTCATCGGTTCGGTTTTCCCCTCCCGAATGATAGTCCAGCACAACGGGGTCTAATCACCAAACACCATTACATGCATCTGTGTTTTCCCGGCAATAAATACATATTGTTACATCAAAACTGTCTCTCCTGATTGAAATGTAAGTACCGGTGGGGACGTCCTGCTGCAGCTCCTCCTGCAGGAAGCCGGTCACCAGCTGCTGGCCCGTCTCCACACCCCCCCTCAGTTCCTTCTGCTGCTGGCCCAGGACGTCCCGGTCCCTGCAGGTCTGCTCCTGCACCGCCTCCAGAGCGCGCTGCACCCCCGCCTGCCGACTCGTCAGATCCTCCTGAGCCGAGCGCAGCTGGTCCGCACAGCGAGTCTCCACGCTCTGCAGGAGAGGAGACAAGGCGCACGTTAGAAGACATCCCTTACAGCAGTGGTTACCAACCTTTTTCAGTCAGGCCCCCCTTGTGTAATTGGAAATATTTTCGAGCCCCCCCCCCCCCTAATCCGGTTCCCACCCAGATTGGTAGAATTAATTATATATAGTTGAACAAACATTACCTCTGCTAATAATAACAACAAGACACAAAGATCCAACTCTAATTGTATATATTATTATGGATTGAACATGAACCAAAGTGCTTGTATTGGCAGATGATTCTGTGCCACTGTGAAATAATGAGGCCTAATTGAAACGATTACAAGTACTGCTTATCGATCCGGTTCTTTAACAGTATTTTTATAGGTTGTTTTTTAGGGGAAAAACTAAACAAACTAGAAGCAGAATTCACATTGATTAATGTTATGTATAGTGTGGATTATGGGCAGCTAGCACAGAAGGAAGTAGATTTACTCAAGTACTGTACTTATGAGGTACTTAAGTATTTCCACTTTTGCTTCTGTGTACTTCGACTCCACTACAATTCAGAGGTAAATGGTGTACTTGTACTCCACTACAGTTATGCAATACCTTTAGTTACTTTACGGATCTGGATGAATGATGTGAAATATAATCAACTCTTAAATCAGACTTTAGTTCCACCTGGAGTAAATTCACAAGCTACCCTGCAGTATACCGCTTTTACTTAAGTACTTGATCTGAGTACTTCTCCCACCTTACACGTAATTCGGGCAACAGAACTCCGAGTTAAGGAAGTTGAAAACGGTGCATTTCTCCGTATGAATATGATGCCTTTTGGCCAGCTGATGGACAGATTGCTCTTGTTTCCGCAAAAAGACAAACGAGCATTGACCACATCGAGCGCTGTAGATTAGATTGTCACTTTTGAACGCTATGTTCTCCACCGGCAGATCTCTGTGTGCACGGCGCTGCAGTCTGTTAGCGAGATGCCCCGCCCCCCGGAACACAGACGAGAGAGAGAGAGATCTCCGCACCGAACACGTTAGATGTCAAGGGAGATATATGCCTCATCATACTTTTGTTGATTTTGGCATTATAGCTGAAAGACTTGTCGTGGGCTCGTCCACTTTTCTTTTAACTGCCGGTTGTGTTAAAAATCTGTCAATTTTATGATCAAACAATGTTTGTTTGCAACTTCTTCCCAAGCTTCACGCGACCGATTTTATGCATGTAAACGGTGTGCAGAGTCAAAACCCTCAAAGTACACCATGTAGCGAGTAAAACTCTAAAACAGAAAATACCTCCCCAAAACACCTCGTTGGAGATACGTCACTGTCCATTTGATTCTTCCGGGTACATCATGATGTCATGTGGTCCCCGGAACGAAATGGACCAATCCGTGGAGCTGTTACGTTACGTCCGCGGAGCCGTTACGTTAAGCCCCCACTGATTGGTCCAAATTGACCAATCAGCGGACTTCCTCACACACTCAGTGCAGGCAGCTCTGCTGATCTCTCCTCCCTGGCTGCAGGCTGATAACAGACAGTTGGGATCGCGGCGAAATTCTCTCTGCAGACCCATTCTCACAGCGTTTATCAACCTTTTTCTTAATCAATATCAAGCCACACTTATTGTTTTACTTCGGCTGTGACTTTGTGTGTTCAGGTTGAGTTTGGCTGTGTTTCGCTAAACAAGGAAATCACACCTCCACGGAGCTCAGCGCGATTCACAACGTCCCGACCAATCGGAGCACACTGGGCTCACAGGGAGGGGGGGGGCAAGAGCTGCAACGAGCCGTTTAGTGGAGAGAGTGAATACACAGTTTACAGAGATGCTGTTTGAGAAACCAATGTGAGTTTGGAAAATTGCACAGTATAAATCTATTCTAGTAGACCTCAACAATGGAATTATGATCAGTGGAAATGGCCATGACATGGGACCTTTAAGATTTTAAACATATATTTTTGCCTTAAGTTTTTATTCATTTATATTATCTTTTCCCACATTATACATTCAGGTGAAGCTTTTGTTCTGAACGTTTTTTTTACTTTGGTATAAAAAAAAAAATCTAAATTTCACATTTTATATCAAATGTACGGAGCCCTGGAGGGTTCATAGAGAAAAATAAATAAAACGTGGCCACGTTTTACTTTCTCGTGCGCACGCTTTAGTAACTCGTGCGCACGCTTTGGTAACTCGTGCGCACGAGTTACTAAAGCGTGCGCACGAGTTATTAAAGCGTGCGCACGAGTTACTAAAGCGTGCGCACGAGTTACTAAAGCGTGCGCACGAGTTACTAAAGCGTGCGCACGAGTTACTAAAGCGTGCGCACGAGTTACTAAAGCGTGCGCACGACTTAATAAAGCATGGCCTCGTTTGTGTGTGTGTGTGTGTGTGTGCGCATTTGTTTATGATAGTATCGTTCGTTCCGGTGCACTCCGGCAGGACTATAGCACATTAAGATTAAACAAATTTCTTTCACTTGGGAATACACACATAACTATGGAGAACCATTTGTGTAAAGTACTGTTCGTGGTAATTTTAAAACAAATGCCGGTGGTGTCGGACGAACATGCACACAGAGCGGAGCTGAGCACACACACACACATCATGCGCCCCGGTGACAGGACATCTCCTTCATAAAACGAGGGAGAATACTCTGGTAGTTCGATGTGTGTAGAGGTGTGTGTGGTTAAACGTAGCAGCCTCGATCTCTATCAGCTGTTCTAATGAAAGGAAACGCAGTGAAGTAAACAGTAAAAGGCACAGCTCTTTGCAGCTGGTGCTGCTCTTCTCAGATTCTGCTGGGTTACACGTTACTGCCTCCAGTGCCCTGTACGACGAAGCCAGTTCAACAGACCCTGGATATGTTCGATTTACCCGGCTTAACTAACCCTAACAAACGCGATGTCGCGAAGCGGTCCTACGAAGCAGGTTATCAACTCAGTAAATCAACCAGGGTTTCTCTGTCCGGCTGAGAGCGCGTTCACCTGAAAGGGACGGGGTTAGCAACATTTGACCAATCACAAACATGGAGACGCGTGCTGACAGCGCAGCGTCATACTTCATGAATGAATAGTATAAATATCAAATCCTGCTTCGTAGTACAGGCCACTGGTGCTGCAGAGATTTCATGAAGTGAAGGAGGTTTTCCTTCTATAAAACAGCTGTGGGCAGCAGATACTGTGAGT
>JAPTMU010000101.1:3064-75898 GCA_028583405.1 Pogonophryne albipinna
GTTCCTCTCATGAAGTTAACCTGATGAACTCTCTGTGTTCCTCTCATGAAGTTAACCTGATGAACTCTCTGTGTTCGTCTCTCATGAAGTTAACCTGATGAACCCTCTGTGTTCCTCTCATGAAGTTAACCTGATGAACCCTCTGTGTTCCTCTCATGAAGTTAACCTGATGAACTCTCTGTGTTCGTCTCTCATGAAGTTAACCTGATGAACCCTCTGTGTTCCTCTCATGAAGTTAACCTGATGAACTCTCTGTGTTCCTCTCATGAAGTTAACCTGATGAACTCTCTGTGTTCGTCTCTCATGAAGTTAACCTGATGAACCCTCTGTGTTCCTCTCATGAAGTTAACCTGATGAACCCTCTGTGTTCCTCTCATGAAGTTAACCTGATGAACTCTCTGTGTTCCTCTCATGAAGTTAACCTGATGAAACCCTCTGTGTTCGTCTCTCATGAAGTTAACCTGATGAACTCTCTGTGTTCGTCTCTCATGAAGTTAACCTGATGAACCCTCTGTGTTCGTCTCTCATGAAGTTAACCTGATGAACTCCTCTGTGTTCATCTCTCATAGAAGTTAACCTGATGAACTCTCTGTGTTCCTCTCATGAAGTTAACCTGATGAACCCTCTGTGTTCTCTCATGAAGTTAACCTGATGAACCCTCTGTGTTCCTCTCATGAAGTTAACCTGATGAACTCTCTGTGTTCGTCTCTCATGAAGTTAACCTGATGAACCCTCTGTGTTCCTCTCATGAAGTTAACCTGATGAACTCTCTGTGTTCGTCTCTCATGAAGTTAACCTGATGAACCTCTCTGTGTTCGTCTCTCATGAAGTTAACCTGATGAACCCTCTGTGTTCCTCTCATGAAGTTAACCTGATGAACTCTCTGTGTTCCTCTCATGAAGTTAAACCTGATGAACTCTCTGTGTTCGTCTCTCATGAAGTTAACCTGATGAACCCTCTGTGTTCCTCTCATTGAAGTTAACCTGATGAAACCTCTCTGTGTTCGTCTCTCATGAAGTTTAACCTGATGAACCCTCTGTGTTCCTCTCATGAAGTTAACCTGATGAACCCTCTGTGTTCCTCTCATGGAAGTTAACCCTGATGAACTCTCTGTGTTCCTCTCATGAAGTTAACCTGATGAACCCTCTGTGTTCCTCTCATGAAGTTAACCTGATGAACTCTCTGTGTTCCTCTCATGAAGTTAACCTGATGAACCTCTGTGTTCGTCTCTCATTGAAGTTAACCTGATGAACCCTCTGTGTTCGCTCTCATGAAGTTAACCTGATGAACCCTCTGTGTTCCTCTCATGAAGTTAACCTGATGAACTCTCTGTGTTCGTCTCTCATCAAGTTAACCTGATGAACCCTCTGTGTTCGTCTCATGAAGTTAACCTGATGAACCCTCTGTGTTCCTCTCATGAAGTTAACCTGATGAACCCTCTGTGTTCTCTCTCATGAAGTTAACCTGATGAACCCTCTGTGTTCCTCTCATGAAGTTAACCTGATGAACTCTCTGTGTTCCTCTCATGAAGTTAACCTGATGAACTCTCTGTGTTCCTCTCATGAAGTTAACCTGATGAACCCTCTGTGTTCCTCTCATGAAGTTAACCTGATGAACCCTCTGTGTTCCTCTCATGAAGTTAACCTGATGAACCCTCTGTGTTCGTCTCTCATGAAGTTAACCTGATGAACCCTCTGTGTTCCTCTCATGAAGTTAACCTGATGAACCCTCTGTGTTCCTCTCATGAAGTTAACCTGATGAACTCTCTGTGTTCCTCTCATGAAGTTAACCTGATGAACTCTCTTTGTTCCTCTCATGAAGTTAACCTGATGAACTCTCTGTGTTCCTCTCATGAAGTTAACCTGATGAACCCTCTGTGTTCCTCTCATGAAGTTAACCTGATGAACCCTCTGTGTTCCTCTCATGAAGTTAACCTGATGAACCCTCTGTGTTCCTCTCATGAAGTTAACCTGATGAACCCTCTGTGTTCCTCTCATGAAGTTAACCTGATGAACTCTCTGTGTTCCTCTCATGAAGTTAACCTGATGAACTCTCTGTGTTCCTCTCATGAAGTTAACCTGATGAACCCTCTGTGTTCCTCTCATGAAGTTAACCTGATGAACCCTCTGTGTTCCTCTCATGAAGTTAACCTGATGAACCCTCTGTGTTCGTCTCTCATGAAGTTAACCTGATGAACCCTCTGTGTTCCTCTCATGAAGTTAACCTGATGAACTCTCTGTGTTCCTCTCATGAAGTTAACCTGATGAACCCTCTGTGTTCCTCTCATGAAGTTAACCTGATGAACCCTCTGTGTTCCTCTCATGAAGTTAACCTGATGAACCCTCTGTGTTCCTCTCTCATGAAGTTAACCTGATGAACTCTCTGTGTTCCTCTCTCATGAAGTTAACCTGATGAACTCTCTGTGTTCCTCTCATGAAGTTAACCTGATGAACTCTCTGTGTTCCTCTCATGAAGTTAACCTGATGAACCCTCTGTGTTCGTCTCATGAAGTTAACCTGATGAACCCTCTGTGTTCCTCTCATGAAGTTAACCTGATGAACTCTCTGTGTTCCTCTCATGAAGTTAACCTGATGAACCCTCTGTGTTCCTCTCATGAAGTTAACCTGATGAACTCTCTGTGTTCCTCTCATGAAGTTAACCTGATGAACTCTCTGTGTTCCTCTCATGAAGTTAACCTGATGAACTCTCTGTGTTCCTCTCATGAAGTTAACCTGATGAACTCTCTGTGTTCCTCTCATGAAGTTAACCTGATGAACCCTCTGTGTTCGTCTCATGAAGTTAACCTGATGAACTCTCTGTGTTCCTCTCATGAAGTTAACCTGATGAACCCTCTGTGTTCCTCTCATGAAGTTAACCTGATGAACCCTCTGTGTTCTTCTCATGAAGTTAACCTGATGAACCCTCTGTGTTCCTCTCATGAAGTTAACCTGATGAACCCTCTGTGTTCCTCTCATGAAGTTAACCTGATGAACTCTCTGTGTTCCTCTCATGAAGTTAACCTGATGAACCCTCTGTGTTCCTCTCTCATGAAGTTAACCTGATGAACCCTCTGTGTTCCTCTCATGAAGTTAACCTGATGAACTCTCTGTGTTCCTCTCATGAAGTTAACCTGATGAACTCTCTGTGTTCCTCTCATGAAGTTAACCTGATGAACCCTCTGTGTTCCTCTCTCATGAAGTTAACCTGATGAACCCTCTGTGTTCCTCTCATGAAGTTAACCTGATGAACTCTCTGTGTTCCTCTCATGAAGTTAACCTGATGAACTCTCTGTGTTCCTCTCATGAAGTTAACCTGATGAACCCTCTGTGTTCCTCTCATGAAGTTAACCTGATGAACTCTCTGTGTTCCTCTCATGAAGTTAACCTGATGAACTCTCCGTGTTCCTCTCATGAAGTTAACCTGATGAACTCTCTGTGTTCCTCTCATGAAGTTAACCTGATGAACCCTCTGTGTTCCTCTCATGAAGTTAACCTGATGAACTCTCTGTGTTCCTCTCATGAAGTTAACCTGATGAACTCTCTGTGTTTCTGCAGGCGGAGCTGACGGAGTTGGTGCAGACGTATAAACAGGAAGTGACGGAGGCGGCGTGCGAGCTGATCTGTGATTGGGCGCAGAAGATCCTGAAGCGCTCGTTCGACACGACGGTGGAAATCGCCCGATATCTGATCCAGGAACACATCGTGAACCCTCGCTGCAGCCAGGCTGAGCTGGTGACCTCCGCTGCACTCGCAGGTGTGTGTGTGTGTGTGTGTGTGTGTGTGTGTGTGTGTGTGTGTGTGTGTGTGTGTGTGTGTGTGTGTGTGTGTGTGTGTGTGTGTGTGTGTGTGTGTGTGTGTGTGTGTGTGTGTGTGTGTGTGTGTGACACTAATATCAATCTGAAAATAATCCTAATAATTAACGTGCTTCAGATATCTGATGTTTTAGAGATGATTGACAGCTGTCTCTCTGCAGGAGGTCCAGCCAAACCCCACAAAGTCATCAAGAAGACGGTGATTTCTAAAGCAGAAAGCGAAGGAGCAGCTGATCACAAGGTGAGTTCACCTGATACCTGCTGTTCATCACAAGGTGAGTTCACCTGATACCTGCTGTTCATCACAAGGTGAGTTCACCTGATACCTGCTGTTCATCACAAGGTGAGTTCACCTGATACCTGCTGTTCATCACAAGGTGAGTTCACCTGATACCTGCTGTTCATCACAAGGTGAGCTCACCTGATACCTGGGCTGCAGTGGAATAGTCCATTTAGATCAGGAACCTTCCTAACGGAGTGAAATGACCCGGAAGTCCCTCAGTGGCAGCCACGATAAGTGCCGTTCCAATTCTCTAGATCAGAGGTGCCCAGTACGTCGACCGGGGGCAAAGCTGGTAGATCGCGAGTCATTCATAAAAAAAAAAATCCAGTTCCGTTAAAATATCAAAACAGGTTTTGATCCCTCCTCCCTTGGCCTCCCTGCCACTTAATTCAGGAGTTTACTTGATTGACAGAAAAAGCGACCTATCGCTTTCCAGTCTGTTAACCCAGAATGCAAAGCGATACAAAATCAGTCAAGTCCCGGGAAAACTCAAATTAAGTTCAAGAGACAAACAAGAGACAAACAACAAAATGAGTGCGGGACCGAGCAAGAAGCTAAAGACAAACCTCTTCCACCCAGAATGGGAGGGAGAATATTTTGTTGTGATGTCACATTCAAAGGTTATTTGTCTTATTTGTAAAGCAAGCGTCGCTCTGCCAAAGAAAGGTAACGTGGAGAGGCATTATCGGATTGTTCACAAGGCATATGACAGCGACTTCCCTCCGAGTAGCGAGTTGAGAAAGAGAAAGGTCATGTGTTATTGCTACACAAACATTATCTCGCAGTCTTAGTGTCGCCAACTCGTTTCTAACATGCAAAAAGACAAACAAATGCGTCTATGGTCGGTGTATTTTCGATCTTTCCAATCGAGACGAGATCTCTCTCTCCTTGTCTGTGTGCGAGGGGGCGGGGCAGTTTACACACACACAGCTGCTCCATGCAGCAACACACACACACAGCTGCTCCATGCAGCAACACACACACACAGCTGCTCCATGCAGCAACACACGGAGGGGATGGCGGAGAGAAGCGCTCCAAGGTGTGGTTACATGTTACCCGTCTTGAGGTGGACGATGCTCGTTGTCAAGAGAGTTCAGCATGTGAGGGCGGAAACACGAGCAATTTGTCTAAACATTTAGCAAAAGTGCTCCACATCCAGACGGAGGAATGCACCGGGTTCCACTGTCTTTCTAGCAGCTCTGTAGCCCCCCCCCCCCCCCCCCATCCACGAGGAACGTTTCCACGTCAGGTGTTCTGTATGCTAGCAGCAACACACGGAGTTAACTACATGATACAAACATGGGTTAATGATTAGAGGAAACTGAGTTAGTTAGTTTGTTAAAGTTTCAGCTGTTCTGTTCACAGTTCTGTCATCACATTATTTAATACCATTTGTTAAAACACTGTTGTTTCTTTTGATGTGAAATATTATTTATTTAATTTAAATAAAAAGCAAAGTTAGTTTTGTTCACAATTTGTTAAGTTAATTTAATAATATATGTATTTTTGAATCAAGTATTCATCTTTATTGTCTTCATAGTTTCCACATGCCTAAAACAACCTCAAGCTAAATCTAAAAGTTGATGGCTAAATCAGAGCGTTTGAGAAATTGTGCAAGGCGTACAGTAATAGTCCGAATAGTCGATTAGTCGTTTCATTAATCGATAGATTAATCGATTATCAAATTAGTCGTTTGTCGCAGCCCTATTATCCCATGTATAAATAAAACGTGTTATTCAGCAACCCTTGTAATTTGGGATTTTATTTTTGGTTGGTAGACCTCGGTGAGCTGGTTGGTAGACCTCGGTGAGCTGGTTGGTAGACCTCGGTGAGCTGGTTGGTAGACCTCGGTGAGCTGGTTGGTAGACCTCGGTGAGCTGGTTGGTAGACCTCGGTGAGCTGGTTGGTAGACGGTTGGTAGACCTCGGTGAGCTGGTTGGTAGACCTCGGTGAGCTGGTTGGTAGACCTCGGTGAGCTGGTTGGTAGACCTCGGTGAGCTGGTTGGTAGACCTCGGTGAGCCGGTTGGTAGACCTCGGTGAGCCGGTTGGTAGACCTCGGTGAGCCGGTTGGTAGACCTCGGTGAGCCGGTTGGTAGACCTCGGTGAGCCGGTTGGTAGACCTCGGTGAGCTGGTTGGTAGACCTCGGTGAGCTGGTTGGTAGACCTCGGTGAGCTGGTTGGTAGACGGTTGGTAGACCTCGGTGAGCTGGTTGGTAGACCTCGGTGAGCTGGTTGGTAGACCTCGGTGAGCTGGTTGGTAGACCTCGGTGAGCTGGTTGGTAGACCTCGGTGAGCCGGTTGGTAGACCTCGGTGAGCCGGTTGGTAGACCTCGGTGAGCTGGTCATTTCAAAAGTAGCTCACCAGCCAAAAAAGTGTGGGCACCCCTGGTCTAGATGATAGGAAAGGAGGTTTCAAGCTTCCTTTGTAACCTCCTTTAGCTTAGGAACCACTGGACCTCCCTCACCGAAAGGAGAGGAGAAAATGCTGCCCCACAATGCATTGCAGCCGCAGCATTTGCCGTCACTCAACAGTCGGCCGTTCACGGAAACAACCGATTATGACGGAGAAATGATATCATGAAAGTTACGGTGCTTATTAAGCTTTTTAAAACGTATGTGGGAAGTTGCCAAAGTGCTTTGTTCTGAACGTTCATCAGTATTATAATCAAAGAGAGAAATATGAACGTTAGTTTTTACTGAAATGATCAAATAAAGTCAACATCTCACAGTCTTTACTGAGCTGTGTGGGGTTTGTTCAACTTTTAAAAGATGTTTGAATGGTGATATACACAGTGATAGATGTTAAGGACTAACGTTTATAATACATCTGTATTGATTGATCTTTTCATCAATCATACGTATTGGGATCATTTGTATTAATGTGGACCGGAGGGAGAGGGCGACGAGCAGAAGTTTCACTTTCCTTTTATATTTCAATTCCAACTTTGGTCCTGAAGAATCTGTTTCTCTGTTGTCCACGTTCATAAAGCCTAAAGCAACAGCATCAGAGCACAGAGTCTCTAGATGAGTTTACAGTAGTCCCTCCTTCTTATTGAGCATCCATGTTTGTAGTCCGCTGTATAGAAAACTGTAGTTTCCATAGTTTCCCCACAGCAGCAGACGCACATTCAGGACGTCCGCTGGCGCATCAGAAACACGTGGGATAGTGAAGTGCAGTCGATTCTCTAAAGTACCGCAGTCTCTTCTCCTAAGTCCTTTTGAATTCTCCTATCCACTATCCCTTAACCCCGTGACCTTTCACTCAGAGGTCAAGGGTTAGACGATAGGGTTAGAACTTAGGAGCTGATTTTTGGATTATCCAACTGCAACCCTGCTGTTCATCACTTCCTGTCTCTCTGCAGAAGGACTTCGGCGACTCTTCTTCCTCGTCTTCTTCACTGAGGCCTGGAGACAAATCAGCTGCAGCAGTGAAGCCTCTGGACGCTCCTCTTCCTCCTTCATCCTCCTCTTCCTCGTCTCTGCGGCCTGCGGTACGTCTACACGTCATGTCTTACATCTGTTTAACAAACAACAAACATTTAACATCAACATCTCTCTCTGATGCTGCTGTTATGCTACATGTTTGTTGTTTGTTTCTCATGTATCTCTTGATATGTGAGGTGATGCAAGTCACAGCAGCTCCATGTGTAACAAATATTTATCTGACCATTAAAGGATTATCGTCTCGTATTTATTAACAACAACAACAACAACAATGATACTGATGATGTGTTTCAGGTGGAGGCCTTCATGAAGCAGTTACCCAGAATCCTCCCCCGCTCTTCCCTCCCCGATAAGACTCACCTGTCTGTTAGCTCCTCCCCCTCTCTGTTAGCTCCTCCCCCCTCGCTGGCTCCCAAAGACCCCCCAGGTGTGGGAGGAGCTTCGGCCCCCGGAGGTCAGGTGAAAGTCATCTCCATGGGGGGCGGGGCTCTTCCAGTGATGATCCTCCCACAGAGCGTCCTGACCTCCGCCCCCCTGCCCCCCCCTCAGCTCTCAGCCCCCACCTCGGTGCTACAGAAGCCCCGGGGTCAAGGGTCAGGGGTCACCAAACGACCCCCCTCTGACCCCTTCCCCGCCCCCCTCCCTCTGAAAAGAAAGCGAGGACGACCCAGGAAACCGCGCCCAGAAGAAGCCCCGCCCCCTCTTCCTCCGGCTGTTCTCTCACCCAAACCCCCTCCCCCCTCTCACATGCCAATCATCACCTCGGTAACGGGGGGTGTCATCCAGCTGTTGCAGAGCGCCCCCCCCCCCCCATTGGGAGATTCAGGGGGTCATTCAGAAAGCCCCGAGACCAGGAAACAACATGTTGGCTGTTCCATCAGCTGTGCTGCCCCCCCCCACGCTGCACGATGATGACCAGGTGGAGATCACCCTCACCCCCGTGGAGCTGCACCTGGACACACCCACTTCCTATTCCTCCGCTCCCACTTCCTGTTCTCCCCTCACAGTGATGAAGAGGAGGGAGGAAGAGGAGGGGGGGCAGGGGGGCTCTAAGGGACAATAATGGTGCTTTTCCACTGCAGCGCGGTTTAAGCGCGCCGTGCCCGTTTGGGCGTTTCCACTCGGCGTAGTTCCGGCTAGCGGGTACTTTTTCACAGTTTTCTGGCTCTCCAAAATCTCAGCGTGTTTTCTGAATGGAGATCGGCTCAGCTAACGCAGTATATGCTCCGACCGTCCACACTCACAACAACGGCCTACAGACAGAAATAAACCATACCGTGCTGAGCCGAGCGAGGCCCTGCAGTGGAAAGGCGCCATAACTCTCTTCTATCAGCTGTTTAACCTCACCTGGAACATTAAGCGTGTGTGTGTGTGTGTGTGTGTGTGTGTGTGTGTGTGTGCCCTCATAAGCCGCCCCTTGTGTAAAGATGAACCACATTCTGACTAAATTCAGTTATTAATTATTAATATCATCGGTTCGTTAAATTTAATGAGACTTTAAAGACGGTGGAGTTTCTTTCGTGAAGGTGTTTTAAAATGCCACCGATTCATAAATAAGAGTTATAAGAGGAGTAAATCATCATTTCCCCACAAAGTTGAAACTGGAGAACATTTATTTAAACATCACAGAATAACAGAATGAGTGGTGTTTACGTGATTCCACTTCCACAGAGAACCCCTTAGCGACAGCAGCTCGGCCCGACGGGGTGTAACGTTTCCCCCGACTGACATTAGCTCTTATTAGCCCCACAGGCCCAGCAGAGATACCGTTTATTATTCATTATTATAGTTATTACACGTTGTTAATGTGGCCTGAAGCAGTTTGTCTTCATCACCAAGTGACCTGAAGGGTCAGCATGCAGTAATACTGAGGGAAGAGGGCCAGCCTCTGTAGCACTAGCCTAGCCTAAACCTAGTCAAGCCTAGGCTAGCACTAGCCTAGCTTAAACCTAGTCAAGCCTAGCACTAGCCTAAACCTAGTCTAGCCTAGCTTAGCTATCGTTGCCATGCTTCCTTTGCACTAGCTCCTCTGATCAGCGATGTGACGTCACCACGGTTTCTCTGAGACGTTAGAGTTCACTGTGTTTGAGTTGAGGGAAATTATGGGATGTGTTTCGATAAAATGTGAGAAAAAATAATTAAACCAGTTCACATGATGCTAACCCTATTTTGTAAAAAGATACAAAACATTAAAAAAATCTGATTTTTCAATTTTAACTTACAAATATTTGTTAAAATTAACAATTAGAAGTAGAATGGAAAATGTTTGTCTCTATCGAAAGATTCCCAGAAAGAGGTTAGAAACTATCTGCCCCCCCCCCCATCTTCTTCTTCGTTGGTGGACGTCGTGGTTACGCCACATTGTTGACGTTTGTTTTTTCTGCCAAACCGCCTCCGGGCGTCTTCTTCGTTGGTGCTTCAAACCGCAGATCACTGTTTCACATCAACACTCGCACATCCATGTGTGTGTACAGGTGTGTGTGTGTGTGTACAGGTGTGTGTCGCTCCGTCCTGTGTTTCAAAGGGACGCCAACAGTGTGATTTCTTTGACTGTTAAAATGACTCCTGTTGCATGATGGGAAAGTGAGTTTAAAGCAGCTCTGTTGATGCTCTCTTTTTGTATCAGAAAAACAAAGTGCCAACATGTTGAAATGACCGTCTTCAAACAGACCTGAAACCACTGGAGGTCCTCGGGTTCATGGTTTCATGGTTTTTATGCATCGATGAAATACAGTTCAGAGTTACGTGTTCGACTGCAGAGGGAAACTTTTATCAGAGGTTCAGAAACTGGATTTAAAGCAGAGTTTTAGTGACAGGAAACTCACCTGTAAAGCTTCAGGAAGTCCCAGTTTCAAAAGGAAGTGTCCACAACGCCAAGGAGTCCAGTCCGTCCCAGTTTGGATCTCTCACTGGGACGGACTGGGCCATCAGACCGTAGAGAGTCAAAGGCAGGAAGAGCCCAGCTGCTCTCAGTTTCTCTCACTGGGAGCTCTGGTTCTGGGAATATTTCACTGTGGAGCCTCGTGGCTCAAAAACGGGTTAGATAATCAAAGATTTAAGGATCGGGTTTCGGGTAGCGGAGTGACCGCATATAGAGAACCACAGTGACGCGTCCTAAAACCCGGAAGTAAGTTAGCATTTTTACCACTTCCGGTTCCTTCGACAAAAAGCAACGGGATCTCTCCGTAGGGTTTGGAAAGTATCTGAACTAAGGTCTGAGTTTGAGACACACTGAAGAGACGGGTCACGTTTTGTTCTACATTAATCCATCAGCAGTGACCCCACTGTGATTTCTGAAGAGTGGACGTGTCTGAGAAACGATGGTTGTTACCAAGTGGCTGAATAGGACTACAGAAGTCGTGGAGGTCGTTGTACGTCATTACGCCGAACACGTAAACACTCCTCTAAGTTAGTTTCTGTTCTGCTTGAAAGCAAGTCCCTGCCTCCTGCAAAGTGTTCAAACAAACGCTTCAACTCGTTCCATCTCGAGTCTGTGTGTTTGAATCTGGATCTGAAGTCGGCGTGACGTTGAAGCAGCGACTCGGCTGTAGCTCCTTTATAGCATCACGTTAGCATTTATCTTCTGGACATTAGATTTATGATTAGAACATTATAAAAGTAGACGTGTGGAGATTATCCGGCTGAACAAAACGTGATCCGTCTCTTCAATGTGTTTCAACCACAGACCTGATTTCCAGATATTTTCCAAACCCTGTGGAGAAATTGCGTTTTTGTCGAAGGAACCGGAAGGAGTTTACTTCCGGGTTTTAGGACGCGTCACTGCGGCTCTCTATAAGAATCAACCTCAGCGTCCTCTGATGTCACTTCCTGTTGTGGGGTGTTTACCTGCTGATTGATTGACAGGAGCCTCTTAAAGGAACAGTCGTGTCTTAAAGGGACAGGAGCCTCTTAAAGGGACAGGAGCCTCTTAAAGGGACAGGAGCCTCTTAAAGGAACAGTCGTGTCTTAAAGGGACAGGAGCCTCTTAAAGGGACAGGAGCCTCTTAAAGGAACAGTCGTGTCTTAAAGGGACAGGAGCCTCTTAAAGGAACAGTCGTGTCTTAAAGGGACAGGAGCCTCTTAAAGGAACAGTCGTGTCTTAAAGGGACAGTTTCTCACAGAGTTGGACCAGAAACTGCTGAATTCTGCAGGTTAAATGAATGCAGTCTGTTGTCCATCAGCTGTTGCCTTAATGTGAGACTTTGGTGTTTTAAAGGGTCGTTCAGAGGCTCCAGAGTCACCCAACAAGACCAGTAAACCACCGACTGACACCAGTCACAAAGACACTGAGGTGCTGGTGTAGTGGAAATACAATCGGGACATTTGTCGTGTTATTGTGGGACTTAAAAGGTTATTTCTGAGTCACCAAGTCTCATATTAACGTGGCAGGAGTTCACCATGACCTGCTGAAATCTCATAAACACAGGAGCTGTCCCTTTAACTCCTGACCTGAACGGCTGTCATGTGACCTGAACGAGGGTCATGTGACCTGAACGAGGGTCATGTGACCTGAACGAGGGTCATGTGACCTGAACGAGGGTCATTTGACCTGAACGAGGGTCATGTGACCTGAACGAGGGTCATTTGACCTGAACGAGGGTCATGTGACCTGAACGAGGGTCATGTGACCTGAACGAGGGTCATTTGACCTGAACGAGGGTCATGTGACATCTGTGATTAATCATCAGATAAATACTTTGATTATAAAAGGTGACGGCATGACGAGGCGTTCGAGGATCCTGGTCTCTCCGCAGATTCTGGGGTAAAGAAGGCTAACAGTAGCCCTGTTTCCTGTCAGAGACACACTCAGCTGGGGCTTCTGGGTAATGTAGTCTCTGAGTGTGACTCTGACACCAGACAGATTTGAGAGCTGCCGTTTTATTTAGTTTTCCTCCGTGTCTCTGCTTCGTGTCCGACGGTTGTACAGCTCGTTGTTGTGCAGATTTTATTATTATTATAAGTGTATATGATGTGTTTTGCTTTGCATGGTTTCTATCCTGTGTGTTTCTGTATCTCAATGACTGCTTCTGTCCGTCCGTCCCCCCCCCCCCCGTGCTCAGTTGTTCTTGGTTTTGTTTTGCACTTTAATTGAATATTTAATTTCGGGGAGTCGACGTTGGTCCAAAAAAAAAAAAAAGTGTAAACGTTGCCCAATAATCTGTGATGCAGCTTGACTTCCTGTCGGAGAGACGGGCGACTCGTGTGAATATATTTTCCTACCTGACGACTGGAATAAAGGAAGTGACCTTCTCTTCTCATTCTCCTCTGTTTATTAAAGTCTTCCCCTCTTTACTCTCACGTCCCGAGCATTAGGACTCATTCCTAATTCACTTCAGAAACACTTAAAGGTGGGGTAGGTCATTCACTTCAGAAACACTTAAAGGTGGGGTAGGTCATTCACTTCAGAAACACTTAAAGGTGGGGTAGGTCATTCACTTCAGAAACACTTAAAGGTGGGGTAGGTCATTCACTTCAGAAACACTCAAAGGTGGGGTAGGTCATTCACTTCAGAAACACTTAAAGGTGGGGTAGGTCATTCACTTCAGACACTTAAAGGTGGGGTAGGTCATTCACTTCAGAAACACTTAAAGGTGGGGTAGGTAATTCACTTCAGACACTTAAAGGTGGGGTAGGTCATTCACTTCAGACACTTAAAGGTGGGGTAGGTCATTCACTTCAGAAGCACTTAAAGGTGGGGTAGGTCATTCACTTCAGAAACACTTAAAGGTGGGGTAGGTCATTCACTTCAGAAACACTTAAAGGTGGGGTAGGTCATTCACTTCAGAAACACTTGTAGTATGTAGTATAGTTGTTAGGTTGGAGGCGGGAATCATAGCCATAGAAGCCCGGCTCCGCATCTTAGAAAGTAACTCAGCTACAGTAAAGCCCATGTTAGCCGGTGCGGACCGGCAAAAGATAGCTCCTATTAGCCGTCCCCCGGCAACTCCCGAGCAGCAGGGAGACTGGGTGACTGTTCAGAAGGGGCATAACGCGAAACCCGCAGGTCCCCACCAACCCGTTCACGTATCTAACAGATATTCCCCACTCAGCGAGACACCCGCTGAGAAGCCAACTCTGGTTATTGGTAGCTCTATTATGAGATACGTGAATTTAGAGACCGAAGCCTCCACAGTCACATGCATTCCGGGGGCCAGAGCGGGCGACGTTGAGGCGCATCTTAAACTGCTGGCTAAAAATAAACGTAAATACAGTAGGATTGTTATTCACGTCGGTGGTAATGATGTTCGTTTACGCCAATCAGAATGCACCAAACTTAATGTGGAGTCGGTGTGTAGTTATGCTAAAACAATGTCGGACACCGTAATCTTCTCTGGTCCCCTCCCCAATCTGATCAATGATGACATGTATAGCCGCATGTCATCATTTCAGCGCTGGTTGTCTTGGTGGTGCCCAGCAAACAATGTGGGCTTCGTAAATAATTGGACAGCCTTCTGGGGAAAACCTGGTCTGATTAAGAGAGACGGCATTCATCCTACTTTGGAAGGTGCAGATCTCATTTCGGCAAACATTTCAGGGCTTTGTGGACTTAATCCATGACAAACTGGAGTTGAGACCAGGAGGCGGAGTCGCAGTCTTACACGCTTCTCTGCGCTCTCTCCTAGGCAGTCATCCATAGGAATCCCGAACCCAATAAAATACCCAATATTAGCGGTGTGTGTGTCTGCCCAAGGACAATTAAAGGTAAAACCTAATAGAGGTGTCATACATAATAACCTAATAAAAGTAAATGTAACAACTACTACAGTGCAACAAAACAGGAATATTAAATGTGGTCTCTTAAACATAAGATCTCTAGCATCTAAAGCAATATTGGTAAATGATTTAATATCAGATTATAATATTGATATATGCTGTCTCACTGAAACTTGGTTGAGACATGAAGAATATGTCAGCATAAATGAGGCCACTCCACCCAGCCATATCAATACTCATATTGCCCGAGGCGTGGGCCGAGGAGGTGGAGTTGCAGCAATCTTTGACTCAAGTTTACTTATCAATACTAAACCAAAATTAAATTATACCTCCTTTGAAAGTCTCGTTTTTAGTCTTACGCATCCGACCTGGAACACTTTGCAGCCAATCTTATTTGTTACAGTGTACCGTGCACCAGGTCCTTATTCAGAATTCTGATCAGAATTCTCTGAGTTTTTATCAACTTTGGTTCTTAAAACAGATAAAGTAATTATCGTAGGTGACTTTAATATTCATGTTGACGATGATAAAAATAGCCTTACTGTTGCATTTAACTCTATATTAGATTCTGTTGGTTTCTGTCAGAGTGTAAATAAACCAACCCACTGCTATAATCACACTCTCGACCTTGTTCTGACTTATGGTTTTGAAATTGAGCAACTATTAGTCGAACCGCATAATCCTGCTTTATCTGACCATTTCTTAGTAACTTTTGAAGTACTGTTACTAGACTACAAAGCATTAGTCAAAAGCTCCTGCAGCAGAAACCTATCTGTTAGTGCTATAGCCACATTTAAGGAAGAGATTCCACCAATACTTAACTCGATAGCATGTCTGCATGTAAGGGAGGAAGCTTATACAAAATGTACACCACCCCAAATTGATCATGTTGTTGATAGTGCTACAGATGCGCTGCGAATAAAATGAGACTCTGTTGCTCCTTTGAAAAAGAAGAAAATAAAACAACATAGATTAGCTCCATGGCATAATGCCGAAACCCGCAAAATAAAGCAAAAGTCGAGACAACTTGAAAGGATATGGCGTTCCACTAAACTTGAAGAATCTCGTTTAATTTGGCATATTACTCTCAATGAATATAAGAAAGCACTGCGTAAAGCGAGAGCAGCCTACTACTCTTCATTAATAGATGAGAATAAGAATAACACAGATTTCTTTTCAGCACTGTAGCCAGGCTGACAGAGAGCCACAGCTCGATTGAGCCTTCTATTCCCATAGCACTCAGTAGTAATGATTTGATGTGCTTTTTTAACCATAACATTGTTACTCTGAGAAACAAAATTAATGACCTCTTGCCTTTGACCAGTATAGTGTTATCAACAGCTCCCGGAAACGTAAGTTCTAATATTACACTAGATAGTACACTAGAATGCTTTTCAGACATAAACCTTGAACAATTAAATTCAATGATTCTCTCTTCTAAACCATCAACGTGTATGTTAGACCCAATTCCAACTAAGCTGTTGAAGGAAGTTTTTCCATTAATTAGCACTTCTTTATTAAATATTATGAATATGTCTTTATTATCAGGCTATGTTCCACAATCATTCAAAGTAGCAGTGATAAAACCGCTTCTTAAAAAGCACAACCTCGATCCAGAGGTTTTAGCCAACTATAGACCTATTTCTAATCTTCCGTTCCTCTCAAAAATTCTTGAGAAAGCAGTCGCAAAACAGTTGTGTGATTACTTAAAAAACAATGATTTATTTGAAGGTTTTCAGTCTGGCTTTAGAACACATCATAGCACAGAGACAGCTCTGGTTAAAGTCACAAATGACATTCTAATAGCCTCAGACAAGGGACTTGTCTCTATTCTTGTTTTGCTCGATCTCAGTGCTGCATTTGATACTATCGATCATGATATCTTATTGCAAAGACTAGAGCACTTAGTTGGCATACAGGGAACTGCTTTAGGCTGGTTTAGGTCCTATCTATCTGAACGCTCTCAGTTTGTACGTGTCAATGATGAATCTTCCACGCAAACCAAAGTTAGCCATGGAGTGCCACAGGGCTCAGTGCTCGGACCTATTTTGTTCACATTATATATGCTTCCGTTAGGCAATATTATAAGGAATCATTCTGTAAATTTTCATTGTTATGCGGATGATACTCAACTATATTTATCAATGAAGCCTGATGAAATTAATAATCTAAATAAAATTCAAGACTGCCTCAAGGACTTAAAACGTGGATGACCTTAAACTTTTTGATGTTAAACACGACCAAAACTGAAGTTATTGTACTTGGCCCGAAGAATCTACGAAACAAATTATCTAAAGATATACTAACTATGGATGGCATTAATTTGGCCTCCAGTGAGACTGTAAGGAATCTTGGTGTTATATTTGATCAGGATTTATCCTTTAACGCCCACATAAAATCAATTTCAAGGACCGCCTACTTCCATCTACGTAACATTGTAAAAATCAGGCATATCTTGCCTCAAAACGATGCAGAGAAACTAGTCCATGCATTTGTTACTTCAAGGCTGGATTATTGTAACTCTTTATTATCAGGGTGTACCAAGAAGTCAGTCAAGTCGCTTCAGCTGATTCAAAATGCTGCAGCTCGTGTACTAACCAGAGTTAGGAAAAGGGACCACATTACTCCTGTTCTGGCTGCCTTACACTGGCTCCCTATAGAACACAGGATAGAATTTAAAATTCTTCTTCTCGCCTACAAAGCCCTTAATGGGCAGGCGCCATCTTACCTTAAAGAACTCATTATACCCTACTGTCCTACTAGGGCATTGCGTTCCAAGAATGCAGGGTTGTTGGTTGTTCCTAGAGTCTCTAAAAGTACAATGGGAGCCAGAGCCTTTTCTTATCAAGCTCCACATTTGTGGAATCAGCTTCCAGTTTGTGTTCGGGCGGCAGACACCCTATCCGTTTTTAAGAGTGCGCTTAAGACCTTCCTTTTTGATAAAGCTTATAGTTAGGGCTGATTAGATTCAGCCCCTAGTTTTGCTGATAGGCTTAGTTTGTCGGGGGACATCTTACTTCTTCCTTCTCTCTGTCTATACCTGTGGACTCTCATGTTCCGATTAACCCAGCTTCCCCAAATCTCTTTCTTTTTGGTGTCTATATACGCTGGGATCCGGAGTCATGGATGATCCTGCGGTCCTGTGTCCTACATCGCGAGCCCTGGATCTTGAGTCGTGGCTGTGGTCATGGATCATAGGTCCTGGATGGATATCCTCGTGGATTCATCTTCCTATTATACACACATGCATTTCCAAACATTTGGACTACCTATGTTGCAAATGTATTATCCTTTCAATTTACACACGGCATCTATTGCACGTCTGTCCGTCCTGGGAGAGGGATCCCTCCTCTGTTGCTCTCCCTGAGGTTTCTCCCATTTTTCCCTTTAAAACTGTGGGTTTTCTTCGGAAGTTTTTCCTTGTACGATGTGAGGGTCTAAGGACAGAGGGTGTCGTATTGTCATACTGATATTTTGTACAAACTGTGAAGTCCACTGAGACAAATGTAACATTTGTGATATTGGGCTATATAAATAAACATTGATTGATTGATTGATTGATTGATTGACTTAAAGGTGGGGTAGGTCATTCACTTCAGAAACACTTAAAGGTGGGGTGGTCATTCACTTCAGAAACACTTAAAGGTGGGGCAGGTAATTCACTTCAGAAACACTTAAAGGTGGGGTAGGTAATTCACTTCAGACACTTAAAGGTGGGGTAGGTCATTCACTTCAGAAACACTTAAAGGTGGGGTAGGTCATTCACTTCAGAAACACTTAAAGGTGGGGTAGGTAATTCACTTCAGAAGCACTTAAAGGTGGGGTTGGTCATTCCCTTCAGAAACACTTAAAGGTGGGGTAGGTCATTCCCTCCTGAAACACTTAAAGGTGGGGTAGGTCATTCACTTCAGAAACACTTAAAGGTGGGGTAGGTCATTCACTTCAGAAACACTTGAAGGTGCGGTAGGTAATTCACTTCAGAAACACTTAAAGGTGGGGTAGGTCATTCACTTCAGAAACACTTAAAGGTGGGGTAGGTCATTCACTTCAGAAACACTTAAAGGTGGGGTATGTAATTCACTTCAGAAACACTTAAAGGTGGGGTAGGTCATTCCCTTCAGAAACACTTAAAGGTGGGGTAGGTAATTCACTTCAGAAACACTTAAAGGTGGGGTAGGTAATTCACTTCAGAAACACTTAAAGGTGAGGTAGGTCATTCACTTCAGAAACACTTAAAGGTGGGGTAGTTAATTCACTTCAGAAACACTTAAAGGTGGGGTAGGTCATTCACTTCAGAAACACTTAAAGGTGGGGTAGGTCATTCACTTCAGAAACACTTAAAGGTGGGGTAGGTCATTCACTTCAGAAACACTTAAAGGTGGGGTAGGTCATTCACTTCAGAAACACTTAAAGGTGGGGCAGGTAATTCACTTCAGAAACACTTAAAGATGGGGTAGGTAATTCACTTCAGACACTTAAAGGTGGGGTAGGTCATTCACTTCAGACACTTAAAGGTGGGGTAGGTCATTCACTTCAGAAACACTTAAAGGTGGGGTAGGTCATTCACTTCAGAAACACTTAAAGGTGGGGTAGGTAATTCACTTCAGAAACACTTAAAGGTGGGGTAGGTAATTCACTTCAGAAACACTTAAAGGAGGGGTAGGTAATTCACTTCAGAAACACTTAAAGGTGGGGTAGGTAATTCACTTCAGAAACACTTAAAGGTGGGGTAGGTAATTCACTTCAGAAACACTTAAAGGTAGGGTAGGTCATTCACTTCAGAAACACTTAAAGGTGGGGTAGGTAATTCACTTCAGAAACACTTAAAGGTGTGGTAGTTAATTCACTTCAGAAACACTTAAAGGTGGGGTAGGTCATTCACTTCAGAAACACTTAAAGGTGGGATAGGTCATTCACTTCAGAAACACTTAAAGGTGGGGTAGGTCATTCACTTCAGAAACACTTAAAGGTGGGGTAGGTCATTCACTTCAGAAACACTTAAAGGTGGGGTAGGTCATTCACTTCAGAAACACTTAAAGGTGGGGTAGGTCATTCACTTCAGAAACACTTAAAGGTGGGGTAGGTCATTCACTTCAGAAACACTTAAAGGTGGGGTAGGTCATTCACTTAAGAAACACTTAAAGGTGGGGTAGGTCATTCACTTCAGAAACACTTAAAGGTGGGGTAGGTCATTCACTTCAGAAGCACTTAAAGGTGGGGTAGGTCATTCACTTCAGAAACACTTAAAGGTGGGATAGGTCATTCCCTTCAGAAGCACTTAAAGGTGGGGTAGGTCATTCACTTCAGAAACACTTAAAGGTGGGGTAGGTTCATCACTTCAGAAACACTTAAAGGTGGGTAGGTCATTCACTTCAGAAACACTTAAAGGTTGGGTAGG
This sequence comes from Pogonophryne albipinna, assembly GCA_028583405.1. Taxonomy (NCBI): domain Eukaryota; kingdom Metazoa; phylum Chordata; class Actinopteri; order Perciformes; family Artedidraconidae; genus Pogonophryne; species Pogonophryne albipinna. Next base: position 22,716 of record JAPTMU010000101.1, read on the forward strand.
TCATTCCTTCAGAAACACTTAAAGGTGGGGTAGGTCATTCACTTCAGAAACACTTAAAGGTGGGGTAGGTCATTCCTTCAGAAACACTTAAAGGTGGGGTAGGTCATTCACTTCAGAAACACTTAAAGGTGGGGTAGGTCATTCACTTCAGAAACACTTAAAGGGGGGTAGTATTCACTTCAGAAACACTTAAAGGTGGGGTAGGTCATTCACTTCAGAAACACTTAAAGGTGGGGTAGGTCATTCACTTCAGAAACACTTAAAGGTGGGGTAGGTTCTCACTCAGAAACACTTAAAGGTGTGGGTAGGTAATTCACTTCAGAAACACTTAAAGGTGGGGTAGGTCATTCACTTCAGAAACACTTAAAGGGGGTAGGTTCATTCACTTCAGAAACACTTAAAGGTGGGGTAGGTAATTCCCTTCAGAAACACTTAAAGGTGGGGTAGGTCATTCACTTCAGAAACACTTAAAGGTGGGGTAGGTTACTCACTTCAGAAACACTTAAAGGTGGGGTAGGTAATTCCCTTCAGAAACACTTAAAGGTGGGGTAGGTCATTCACTTCAGAAACACTTAAAGGTGGGGTAGGTTACTCACTTCAGAAACACTTAAAGGTGGGGTAGGTCATTCCCTTCAGAAACACTTAAAGGTGGGGTAGGTCATTCACTTCAGAAACACTTAAAGGTGGGGTAGGTTACTCACTTCAGAAACACTTAAAGGTGGGGTAGGTCATTCATTCAAGCCGTGGCGCTGTAAAAAGCATGACCAATCATCTGCCTCGGCCCGGGTCAGGTGACTGGATGGCCTACCTGCCTGTCAGCCTTCCATCTCATGCACTAACTTATCTGGTGCCCTCATTGGTCATGTGTGCGTGCGTGTGTGTTGGGGGAGGGGCTCTGTGAGGAAGTCTGAAGGAAGGGGCAGATTGTTTCCGGTTGTGTATTTTTAGATTCTAGATCACTCGAGCTGCTTTCTCCATTCTTACCCACCCCACCTTTAACATGATGTACAGAACAGAGTAAAGAGTACTAGTACTGCACTTTGTATACATGTATATACAGTATGTTTACACAGGTGGGAGAAGTACTCAGATCTGGTACTTGAGTAAAAGTACAATTACTCAGAACTTGTACTTGAGTAAAAGTAGAAGTTCTCAGATCACTCAGGTAATGCCGCACTATTCATTGATTCCCAGTAGCCTGTGCATCGTTTTACATAACTAGGTTTGTGTTAATCAGCGATGTGCAGTCAGGGGAGGCAGGGCAGTCAGGGCAGTCAGGGGAGGCAGGGGAGTCAGGGGAGGCAGGGGAGTCAGGGGAGGCAGGGGAGTCAGGGGAGTCAGGGCAGTCAGGGCAGTCAGGGGAGGCAGGGCAGTCAGGGGAGGCAGGGGAGTCAGGGCAGTCAGGGGAGGCAGGGGAGGCAGGGCAGGCAGGGGAGGCAGGGCAGGCAGGGGAGTCAGGGCAGGCAGGGGAGGCAGGGCAGGCAGGGGAGTCAGGGGATGCAGGGGAGGCAGGGGAGTCAGGGCAGTCAGGGGAGGCAGGGCAGGCAGGGGAGGCAGGGCAGTCAGGGCAGTCAGGGCAGGCAGGGCAGTCAGGGCAGTCAGGGCAGTCAGGGCAGGCAGGGCAGTCAGGGCAGGCAGGGCAGTCAGGGCAGTCAGGGCAGTCAGGGCAGACAGGGGAGGCAGGGGAGGCAGGGCAGTCAGGGGACAGGGCAGTCAGGGGAGGCAGGGGAGTCAGGGCAGGCAGGGGAGGCAGGGCAGTCAGGGGAGGCAGGGCAGGCAGGGGAGGCAGGGGAGGCAGGGCCGTCAGGGCATTTAGGGCAGTCAGGGGAGTCAGGGCAGTCAGGGCAGGCAGGGCAGGCAGGGGAGTCAGGGCAGTCAGGGCAGTCAGGGGAGGCAGGGCAGGCAGGGGAGGCAGGGCAGTCAGGGGACAGGGCAGTCAGGGCAGTCAGGGGAGTCAGGGCAGGCAGGGCAGTCAGGGGAGTCAGGGGAGGAAGGGCAGGCAGGGCAGTCAGGGGAGTCAGGGGAGGCAGGGCAGGCAGGGGAGGCAGGGCAGTCAGGGGAGGCAGGGCAGGCAGGGCAGGCAGGGCAGTCAGGGCAGTCAGGGGAGTCAGGGCAGTCAGGGCAGTCAGGGGAGGCAGGGGAGGCAGGGCAGGCAGGGGAGACAGAGCCTCACCTGTCATACTCCAATGTAACGGAAAAACAACTAAAGAAAAACTAAATAGTAATAATAATAAAATGTCTCCACTGATCTGTGTTGTAAGTGTGATTTATGTTTGATTCCAATCGCTTTTTATAGTCAAAATCAGCAAATTGGCCGAGCTCCGCTACAACTACGGGGAGCGATGAGAAGTGAGGCAGGGACGAGCTCTGCCTCACAGAAGCCCACAGAAACTTGATGGAGCGCGGGCCCTAAGCGCATGCCTGCACCATCTCACTGTATGTCACCAATGTAATGTTTGTAGATCCCTTTATTACATTTATCCTCGCCATCCATAGTCTCTAAATAACTTATTTCACGTATATATGATATTTAAGCTCGCTGGTCTCATCATACAACGGCAATGAAAAAAGCACCAGGGGAGGCAGCCACAACCTCTGCCGCACTGAAGGGGGCGCAAGTGAGCCCACAGGTTCTTGTTGCTACTGTTATTCTACGCAGAGACGGTAGACGCAAACAACAAACTAGGCTTTTGAAACTACAGGAAGATAAGGAGGACTTTTACAAAACAGTAATAAAGATTGTTGTCCAGAAGGATAGCATGGACTTCATCTTCAAGTCAAGGTAAGACCACATTGTAATGAAAATCGGATCTTACTAAGAGAGAACAATCCAATATTTAGATGTTATCCTTTTGTTGAACGGTCTGTTTAAAATGAATCGAAGCATCAGACTAAAAAAGCTTTTGAAAATAACCGAATATTTCGATTAAGGTCAAAATATAATATTTGTAAATCTGACTCTGAAAGAGTCGGTGCCTCAGAAGCCACGAACCTCAGCGCAGTCACTGGTGTTAATCCACCGGAGATAATGATCATTCTCATCTACTATACCTGGCATTGAGGCCGTGTGTGTGCGCGTGTGTTAAGGTGGGCCTGCCTACAGCAGGTGATTTGTGTGCTACACTTTTTTTTTAAATAAAAAAGAACTTACCAAAACATGTAATTAAACAGAAAAACAACTTTCTTTGCCTTTTTGTTCTGAACCGTCCTCCTGCTGCTCTTATTGTGAAAGGACTTAGTGGAAGTGTGGTTCTCCGGGACTGCGGCTGTCCTCTTGGCGGAAGTTACGTCACAGCTGCTGCCTTAAATCCGAGCCGAGCCAGGCCAGAAAAACACATCAGAAACTCTGGACCAGATGTCCTGAAACCTGGAGCTTTGACCCGGACCACCGCCAGGTTTTAACCCGGGATTCGAGCCTCAAACCCGGGTAGGTGCGCCTCTTTCCCCCCGGATGTTCTGGATGTTTGTCCCCGGGCGAAGGGCCTCTTCCTGCCCGGGGACAGGCTCTGAATCCGGGGTGTTTCCTCCTGATTATACCGGGGGGGGTTCTTGTTAAATGTACCGTAAATACTCTGATAAATACTCCAGCTGAGAGTACTGCTAGCATGGCGCAGTATCTCAGTATCTGGGTTTGTATTTCTCCATTTCCTCTTTTTGCTCACTATACAGGTCTTAAACTATACTGTGTGTGCTGTAGTGTACTCTCCCATATACTCAATAATACAAGTACACACCTCCTGTAATACTACTCCTTTAGTGTACTCTCCCATATACTCAATAATACAAGTACACACCTCCTGTAATACTACTCCTTTAGTGTACTCTCCCATATACTCAATAATACAAGTACACACCTCCTGTAATACTACTCCTTTAGTGTACTCTCCCATAATACTCAATAATACAAGTACACACCTCCTGTAATACTACTCCTTTAGTGTACTCTCCCATATACTCAATAATACAAGTACACACCTCCTGTAATACTACTCCTTTAGTGTACTCTCCCATATACTCAATAATACAAGTACACACCTCCTGTAGTGTGTGTGTGTGTGTGTGTGTGTGTGTGTGTGTGTGTGTGTGTGTGTGTGTGTGTGTGTGTGTGTGTGGGTGTGTGTGTGTGTGTGTGTGTGTAGTGTGTGTGTGTGTTGTGTGATGATAGTGTGTGTTGTGTGTGTGTGTGTGGGTGTGGTGTGTGTGTGTAGTGGTGTGCTGTGTGTGTGTGTTGTTGTGTGTGGTGTGTGTGTGTGTGTGTGTGTGTGTGTGTGTTGTGTGTGTGTGTGAAAAACTTCACACTTTGACCCTAACTGCACACGTCATTCCTCCTTACATCAGTGCTTAATAACAGTATAGTAATAATCTACCTGTCTTTACTTTAAAGAGTCCTCTCCTGCTGATGTTCAGGTGTATATCAGTATGTAGTGTCTTACTTTAAAGAGTCCTCTCCTGCTGATGTTCAGGTGTATATCAGTATGTAGTGTCTCTACTTTAAAGAGTCCTCTCCTGCTGATGTTCAGGTGTATATCAGTATGTAGTGTCTCTACTTTAAAGAGTCCTCTCCTGCTGATGTTCAGGTGTATATCAGTATGTAGTGTCTCTACTTTAAAGAGTCCTCTCCTGCTGATGTTCAGGTGTATATCAGTATGTAGTGTCTCTACTTTAAAGAGTCCTCTCCTGCTGATGTTCAGGTGTATATCAGTATGTAGTGTCTCTACTTTAAAGAGTCCTCTCCTGCTGATGTTCAGGTGTATATCAGTATGTAGTGTATCTACTTTAAAGAGTCCTCTCCTGCTGATGTTCAGGTGTATATCAGTATGTAGTGTATCTACTTTAAAGAGTCCTCTCCTGCTGATGTTCTGGTGTATATCAGTATGTAGTGTATCTACTTTAAAGAGTCCTCTCCTGCTGATGTTCTGGTGTATATCAGTATGTAGTGTATCTACTTTAAAGAGTCCTCTCCTGCTGATGTTCTGGTGTATATCAGTATGTGTGTATCTACTTTAAAGAGTCCTCTCCTGCTGATGTTCAGGTGTATATCGTATGTGGTATCTCTACTTTAAAGAGTCCTCTCCTGCTGATGTTCAGGTGTATATCAGTATGTAGTGTCTCTACTTTAAAGAGTCCTCTCCTGCTGATGTTCAGGTGTATATCAGTATGTAGTGTCTCTACTTTAAAGAGTCCTCTCCTGCTGATTTCAGGTGTATATCAGTATGTAGTGTCTCTACTTTAAAGAGTCCTCTCCTGCTGATGTTCAGGTGTATATCAGTATGTAGTGTCTCTACTTTAAAGAGTCCTCTCCTGCTGATGTTCAGGTGTATATCAGTATGTAGTGTCTCTACTTTAAAGAGTCCTCTCCTGCTGATGTTTAGGTGTATATCAGTATGTAGTGTCTCTACTTTAAAGAGTCCTCTCCTGCTGATGTTCAGGTGTATATCAGTATGTAGTGTCTCTACTTTAAAGAGTCCTCTCCTGCTGATGTTCAGGTGTATATCAGTATGTAGTGTCTCTACTTTAAAGAGTCCTCTCCTGCTGATGTTCAGGTGTATATCAGTATGTAGTGCTCTACTTTTAAAGAGTCCTCTCCTGCTGATGTTCAGGTGTATATCAGTATGTAGTGTCTCTACTTTAAAGAGTCCTCTCCTGATGTTCAGGTGTATATCAGTATGTAGTGTCTCTACTTTAAAGAGTCCTCTCCTGCTGATGTTCTGGTGTATATCCGTATGTAGTGATCTACTTTAAAGAGTCCTCTCCTGCTGATGTTCAGGTGTATATCAGTATGTAGTGTATCTACTTTAAAGAGTCCTCTCCTGCTGATGTTCTGGTGTATATCAGTATGTAGTGTATCTACTTTAAAGAGTTCTCTCCTGCTATGTTCTGGTGTATATCAGTATGTAGTGTATCTACTTTAAAGAGTCCCTCTCCTGCTGATGTTCAGGTGTATATCAGTATGTGGTATCTCTACTTTAAAGAGTCCTCTCCTGCTGATGTTCAGGTGTATATCAGTATGTAGTGTCTCTACTTTAAAGAGTCCTCTCCTGCTGATGTTCAGGTGTATATCAGTATGTAGTGTCTCTACTTTAAAGAGTCCTCTCCTGCTGATTTTCAGGTGTCTATCAGTATGTGTGTCTACTTTAAAGAGTCCTCTCCTGCTGATGTTCAGGTGTATATCAGTATGTAGTGTCTCTACTTTAAAGAGTCCTCTCCTGCTGATGTTCAGGTGTAATCAGTATGTAGTGTCTCTACTTTAAAGAGTCCTCTCCTGCTGATGTTCAGGTGTATATCAGTATGTAGTGTCTCTACTTTAAAGAGTCCTCTCCTGCTGATGTTCAGGTGTATATCAGTATGTAGTGTCTCTACTTTAAAGAGTCCTCTCCTGCTGATGTTCAGGTGTATATCAGTATGTAGTGTCTCTACTTTAAAGAGTCCTCTCCTGCTGATGTTCAGGTGTATATCAGTATGTAGTGTCTCTACTTTAAAGAGTCCTCTCCTGCTGATGTTCAGGTGTATATCAGTATGTAGTGTCTCTACTTTAAAGAGTCCTCTCCTGGATGTTCAGGTGTATATCAGTATGTAGTGTATCTACTTTAAAGAGTCCTCTCCTGCTGATGTTCTGGTGTATATCAGTATGTAGTGTATCTACTTTAAAGAGTCCTCTCCTGCTGATGTTCAGGTGTATATCAGTATGTAGTGTATCTACTTTAAAGAGTCCTCTCCTGCTGATGTTCTGGTGTATATCAGTATGTAGTGTATCTACTTTAAAGAGTCCTCTCCTGCTGATGTTCTGGTGTATATCAGTATGTAGTGTATCTACTTTAAAGAGTCCTCTCCTGCTGATGTTCAGGTGTATATCAGTATGTGGTATCTCTACTTTAAAGAGTCCTCTCCTGCTGATGTTCAGGTGTATATCAGTATGTGGTATCTCTACTTTAAAGAGTCCTCTCCTGCTGATGTTCAGGTGTATATCAGTATGTAGTGTCTCTACTTTAAAGAGTCCTCTCCTGCTGATGTTCAGGTGTATATCAGTATGTAGTGTCTCTACTTTAAAGAGTCCTCTCCTGCTGATTTTCAGGTGTCTATCAGTATGTAGTGTCTCTACTTTAAAGAGTCCTCTCCTGCTGATGTTCAGGTGTATATCAGTATGTAGTGTCTCTACTTTAAAGAGTCCTCTCCTGCTGATGTTCAGGTGTATATCAGTATGTAGTGTCTCTACTTTAAAGAGTCCTCTCCTGCTGATGTTTAGGTGTATATCAGTATGTAGTGTCTCTACTTTAAAGAGTCCTCTCCTGCTGATGTTCAGGTGTATATCAGTATGTAGTGTCTCTACTTTAAAGAGTCCTCTCCTGCTGATGTTCAGGTGTATATCAGTATGTAGTGTCTCTACTTTAAAGAGTCCTCCTTGCTGATGTTCAGGTGTATATCAGTATGTAGTGTCTCTACTTTTAAAGAGTCCTCTCCTGCTGATGTTCAGGTGTATATCAGTATGTAGTGTCTCTACTTTAAAGAGTCCTCTCCTGCTGATGTTCAGGTGTATATCAGTATGTAGTGTCTCTACTTTAAAGAGTCCTCTCCTGCTGATGTTCTGGTGTATATCCGTATGTAGTGTATCTACTTTAAAGAGTCCTCTCCTGCTGATGTTCAGGTGTATATCAGTATGTAGTGTATCTACTTTAAAGAGTCCTCTCCTGCTGATGTTCTGGTGTATATCAGTATGTAGTGTATCTACTTTAAAGAGTTCTCTCCTGCTGATGTTCTGGTGTATATCAGTATGTAGTGTATCTACTTTAAAGAGTCCTCTCCTGCTGATGTTCAGGTGTATATCAGTATGTGGTATCTCTACTTTAAAGAGTCCTCTCCTGCTGATGTTCAGGTGTATATCAGTATGTAGTGTCTCTACTTTAAAGAGTCCTCTCCTGCTGATGTTCAGGTGTATATCAGTATGTAGTGTCTCTACTTTAAAGAGTCCTCTCCTGCTGATTTTCAGGTGTATATCAGTGTGTAGTGTCTCTACTTTAAAGAGTCCTCTCCTGCTGATGTTCAGGTGTATATCAGTATGTAGTGTCTCTACTTTAAAGAGTCCTCTCCTGCTGATGTTCAGGTGTATATCAGTATGTAGTGTCTCTACTTTAAAGAGTCCTCTCCTGCTGATGTTCAGGTGTATATCAGTGTGTAGTGTCTCTACTTTAAAGAGTCCTCTCCTGCTGATGTTCAGGTGTATATCAGTATGTAGTGTCTCTACTTTAAAGAGTCATCTCCTGCTGATGTTCAGGTGTATATCAGTGTGTAGTGTCTCTACTTTAAAGAGTCCTCTCCTGCTGATGTTCAGGTGTATATCAGTATGTAGTGTCTCTACTTTAAAGAGTCCTCTCCTGCTGATGTTCAGGTGTATATCAGTATTTAGTGTCTCTACTTTAAAGAGTCCTCTCCTGCTGATATTTCAGGTGTATATCAGTATGTAGTGTCTCTACTTTAAAGAGTCCTCTCCTGCTGATGTTCAGGTGTATATCAGTATGTAGTGTCTCTACTTTAAAGAGTCCTCTCCTGCTGATGTTCAGGTGTATATCAGTATGTAGTGTCTCTACTTTAAAGAGTTCTCTCCTGCTGATGTTCAGGTGTATATCAGTATGTAGTGTCTCTACTTTAAAGAGTCCTCTCCTGCTGATGTTCAGGTGTATATCAGTATGTAGTGTCTCTACTTTAAAGAGTCCTCTCCTGCTGATGTTCAGGTGTATATCAGTATGTAGTGTCTCTACTTTAAAGAGTCCTCTCCTGCTGATGTTCAAGTGTATATCAGTATGTAGTGTCTCTACTTTAAAGAGTCCTCTCGTGCTGATGTTCAGGTGTATATCAGTATGTAGTGTCTCTACTTTAAAGAGTCCTCTCCTGCTGATGTTCAGGTGTATATCAGTATGTAGTGTCTCTACTTTAAAGAGTCCTCTCCTGCTGATGTTCAGGTGTATATCAGTATGTAGTGTCTCTACTTAAAGAGTCCTCTCCTGCTGATGTTCAGGTGTATATCAGTATGTAGTGTCTCTACTTTAAAGAGTCCTCTCCTGCTGATGTTCAGGTGTATATCAGTATGTAGTGTCTCTACTTTAAAGAGTCCTCTCGTGCTGATGTTCAGTGTATATCAGGTAGTGTCTCTACTTTAAAGAGTCCTCTCCTGCTGATGTTCAGGTGTATATCAGTATGTAGTGTCTCTACTTTAAAGAGTCCTCTCCTGCTGATGTTCAGGTGTATATCAGTATGTAGTGTCTCTACTTTAAAGAGTCCTTCCTGCTGATGTTCAGGTGTATATCAGTATGTAGTGTCTCTACTTTAAAGAGTCCTCTCCTGCTGATTTCAGGTGTCTATCAGTATGTAGTGTCTCTACTTTAAAGAGTCCTCTCCTGCTGATGTTCAGGTGTATATCAGTATGTAGTGTCTCTACTTTAAAGAGTCCTCTCCTGATGATGTTCAGGTGTATATCAGTATGTAGTGTCTCTACTTTAAAGAGTCCTCTCCTGCTGATGTTCAGGTGTTATCAGTATGTAGTGTCTCTACTTTAAAGAGTCCTCTCCTGCTGATGTTCAGGTGTATATCAGTATGTAGTGTCTCTACTTTAAAGAGTCCTCTCCTGCTGATGTTCAGGTGTATATCAGTGTAGTGTCTCTACTTTAAAGAGTCCTCTCCTGCTGATGTTCAGGTGTATCAGTATGTAGTGTCTCTACTTTAAAGAGTCATCTCCTGCTGATGTTCAGGTGTATATCAGTATGTAGTGTCTCTACTTTAAAGAGTCCTCTCCTGCTGATGTTCAGGTGTATATCAGTATGTAGTGTCTCTACTTTAAAGAGTCCTCTCCTGCTGATGTTCAGGTGTATATCAGTATGTAGTGTCTCTACTTTAAAGAGTCATCTCCTGCTGATGTTCAGGTGTATATCAGTATGTAGTGTCTCTACTTTAAAGAGTCCTCTCCTGCTGATGTTCAGGTGTATATCAGTGTGTAGTGTCTCTACTTTAAAGAGTCCTCTCCTGCTGATGTTCAGGTGTATATCAGTATGTAGTGTCTCTACTTTAAAGAGTCCTCTCCTGCTGATGTTCAGGTGTATATCAGTATTAGTGTCTCTACTTTAAAGAGTCCTCTCCTGCTGATATTCAGGTGTATATCAGTATGTAGTGTCTCTACTTTAAAGAGTCCTCTCCTGCTGATGTTCAGGTGTATATCAGTATGTAGTGTCTCTACTTTAAAGAGTCCTCTCCTGCTGATGTTCAGGTGTATATCAGTATGTAGTGTCTCTACTTTAAAGAGTTCTCTCCTGCTGATGTTCAGGTGTATATCAGTATGTAGTGTCTCTACTTTAAAGAGTCCTCTCCTGCTGATGTTCAGGTGTATATCAGTATGTAGTGTCTCTACTTTAAAGAGTCCTCTCCTGCTGATGTTCAGGTGTATATCAGTATGTAGTGTCTCTACTTTAAAGAGTCCTCATCTCCTGCATGTTCAGGTGTATATCAGTATGTAGTGTCTTACTTTAAAGAGTCCTCTCGTGCTGATGTTCAGGTGTATATCAGTATGTAGTGTCTCTACTTTAAATAGTCCTCTCCTGCTGATGTTCAGGTGTATATCAGTATGTAGTGTCTCTACTTTAAAGAGTCCTCTCCTGCTGATGTTCAGGTGTATATCAGTATGTAGTGTCTCTACTTAAAGAGTCCTCTCCTGCTGATGTTCAGGTGTATATCAGTATGTAGTGTCTCTACTTTAAAGAGTCTCTCCTGCTGATGTTCAGGTGTATATCAGTATGTAGTGTCTCTACTTTAAAGAGTCCTCTCGTGCTGATGTTCAGGTGTATATCAGTATGTAGTGTCTCTACTTTAAAGAGTCCTCTCCTGCTGATGTTCAGGTGTATATCAGTATGTAGTGTCTCTACTTTAAAGAGTCCTCTCCTGCTGATGTTCAGGTGTATATCAGTGTGTAGTGTCTCTACTTTAAAGAGTCCTCTCCTGCTGATGTTCAGGTGTATATCAGTATGTAGTGTCTCTACTTTAAAGAGTCCTCTCTGCTGATGTTCAGGTGTATATCAGTATGTAGTGTCTCTACTTTAAAGAGTCCTCTCCTGCTGATGTTCAGGTGTATATCAGTATGTAGTGTCTCTACTTTAAAGAGTCCTCTCCTGCTGATTTTCAGGTGTCTATCAGTATGTAGTGTCTCTACTTTAAAGAGTCCTCTCCTGCTGATGTTCAGGTGTATATCAGTATGTAGTGTCTCTACTTTAAAGAGTCCTCTCCTGATGATGTTCAGGTGTATATCAGTATGTAGTGTCTCTACTTTAAAGAGTCCTCTCCTGCTGATGTTCAGGTGTATATCAGTATGTAGTGTCTCTACTTTAAAGAGTCCTCTCCTGCTGATGTTCAGGTGTATCAGTATGTAGTGTCTCTACTTTAAAGAGTCCTCTCCTGCTGATGTTCAGGTGTATATCAGTGTGTAGTGTCTCTCTTTAAAGAGTCTCTCCTGCTGATGTTCAGGTGTATATCAGTATGTAGGTTCTCTACTTTAAAGAGTCATCTCCTGCTGATGTTCAGGTGTATATCAGTATGTAGTGTCTCTACTTTAAAGAGTCCTCTCCTGCTGATGTTCAGGTGTATATCAGTATGTAGTGTCTCTACTTTAAAGAGTCCTCTCCTGCTGATGTTCAGGTGTATATCAGTATGTAGTGTCTCTACTTTAAAGAGTCATCTCCTGCTGATGTTCAGGTGTATATCAGTGTGTAGTGTCTCTACTTTAAAGAGTCCTCTCCTGCTGATGTTCAGGTGTATATCAGTGTGTAGTGTCTCTACTTTAAAGAGTCCTCTCCTGCTGATGTTCAGGTGTATATCAGTATGTAGTGTCTCTACTTTAAAGAGTCCTCTCCTGCTGATGTTCAGGTGTATATCAGTATTTAGTGTCTCTACTTTAAAGAGTCCTCTCCTGCTGATATTCAGGTGTATATCAGTATGTAGTGTCTCTACTTTAAAGAGTCCTCTCCTGCTGATGTTCAGGTGTATATCAGTATGTAGTGTCTCTACTTTAAAGAGTCCTCTCCTGCTGATGTTCAGGTGTATATCAGTATGTAGTGTCTCTACTTTAAAGAGTTCTCTCCTGCTGATGTTCAGGTGTATATCAGTATGTAGTGTCTCTACTTTAAAGAGTCCTCTCCTGCTGATGTCAGGTGTATATCAGTATGTAGTGTCTCTACTTTAAAGAGGTCCTCTCCTGCTGATGTTCAGGTGTATATCAGTATGTAGTGTCTCTACTTTAAAGAGTCCCTCTCCTGCTGATGTTCAGGTGTATAATCAGTATGTAGTGGTCTCTACTTTAAAGAGTCCTCTCCGTGCTGATGTTTCAGGTGTATATCAGTATGTAGTGTCCTCTACTTTAAATAGTCCTCTCCTGCTGATGTTCAGGTGTATATCAGTATGTAGTGTCTCTACTTTAAAGAGTCCTCTCCTGCTGATGTTCAGGTGTATATCAGTATGTAGTGTCTCTACTTTAAAGAGTCCTCTCCTGCTGATGTTCAGGTGTATATCAGTATGTAGTGTCTCTACTTTAAAGAGTCCTCTCCTGCTGATGTTCAGGTGTATATCAGTATGTAGTGTCTCTACTTTAAAGAGTCCTCTCGTGTGATGTTCAGGTGTATATCAGTATGTAGTGTCTCTACTTTAAAGAGTCCTCTCCTGCTGATGTTCAGGTGTATATCAGTATGTAGTGTCTCTACTTTAAAGAGTCCTCTCCTGCTGATGTTCAGGTGTATATCAGTGTGTAGTGTCTCTACTTTAAAGAGTCCTCTCCTGCTGATGTTCAGGTGTATATCAGTATGTAGTGTCTCTACTTTAAAGAGTCATCTCCTGCTGATGTTCAGGTGTATATCAGTATGTAGTGTCTCTACTTTAAAGAGTCCTCTCCTGCTGATGTTCAGGTGTATATCAGTATTTAGTGTCTCTACTTTAAAGAGTCCATCTCCTGCTGATGTTCAGGTGTATATCAGTGTGTAGTGTCTCTACTTTAAAGATTCCTCTCCTGCTGATGTTCAGGTGTATATCAGTATGTAGTGTCTCTACTTTAAAGAGTCCTCTCCTGCTGATGTTCAGGTGTATATCAGTATGTAGTGTCTCTACTTTAAAGAGTCCTCTCCTGCTGATTGTTCAGGTGTATATCAGTATGGTAGTGTCTCTACTTTAAAGAGTCCTCTTCCTGCTGATGTTCAGGTGTATATCAGTGTGTAGTGTCTCTACTTTAAAAGAGTCCTCTCCTGCTGATTGTTCAGGTGTATATCAGTATGTAGTGTCTCTACTTTAAAGAGTCATCTCCTGCTGATGTTCAGGTGTATATCAGTATGTAGGGTCTCTACTTTAAAGAGTCCTCTCCTGCTGATGTTCAGGTGTATATCAGTATGTAGTGTCTCTACTTTAAAGAGTCATCTCCTGCTTATGTTCAGGTGTATCATCAGTGTGTAGTGTCTCTACTTTTAAAGAGTCCTCTCCTGCTGATGTTCAGGTGTATATCAGTATGTAGTTGTCTCTACTTTAAAGAGTCCTCTCCTGCTGATGTTTCAGGTGTATATCAGTGTGTAGTGTCTCTACTTTAAAGAGTCATCTCCTGCTGATGTTCAGGTGTATATCAGTATGTAGTGTCTCTACTTTAAAGAGTCCTCTCCTGCTGATGTTCAGGTGTATATCAGTATTGTAGTGTCTCTACTTTAAAGAGTCCTCTCCTGACTGATGTTCAGGTGTATATCAGTATGTAGTGTCTCTACTTTAAAGAGTCATCTGCTGCTGATGTTCAGGTGTATATCAGTATGTAGTGTCTCTACTTTAAAGAGTCCTCTCCTGCTGATGTTCAGGTGTATATCAGTATGTAGTGTCTCTACTTTAAAGAGTCCTCTCCTGCTGATGTTCAGGTTGTATATCAGTATGTAGTGTCTCTACTTTAAAGAGTCCTCTCCTGCTGATGTTCAGGTGTATATCAGTGTGTAGTGTCCTCTACTTTAAAGAGTCCTCTCCTGCTGATGTTCAGGTGTATATCAGTATGTAGTGTCTCTACTTTAAAGAGTCCTCTCCTGCTGATGTTCAGGTGTATATCAGTATGTAGTGTCTCTACTTTAAAGAGTCCTCTCCTGCTGATGTTCAGGTGTATATCAGTATGTAGTGTCTCTACTTTAAAGAGTCCTCTCCTGCTGATGTTCAGGTGTATATCAGTATGTAGTGTCTCTACTTTAAAGAGTCCTCTCCTGCTGATGTTCAGGTGTATATCAGTATGTAGTGTCTCTACTTTAAAGAGTCCTCTCCAGCTGATGTTTCAGGTGTATATCAGTATGTAGTGTCTCTAACTTTAAAGAGTCCTCTCCTGCTGATGTTCAGGTGTATATCAGTATGTAGTGTCTCTACTTTAAAGAGTCCTCTCCTGCTGATGTTCAGGTGTATATCAGTATGTAGTGTCTCTACTTTAAAGAGTCCTCTCCTGCTGATGTTCAGGTGTATATCAGTATGTAGTGTCTCTACTTTAAAGAGTCCTCTCCTGCTGATGTTCAGGTGTATATCAGTATGTAGTGTCTCTACTTTAAAGAGTCCTCTCCAGCTGATGTTCAGGTGTATATCAGTATGTAGTGTCTCTACTTTAAAGAGTCCTCTCCTGCTGATGTTCAGGTGTATATCAGTATGTAGTGTCTCTACTTTAAAGAGTCCTCTCCTGCTGATGTTCAGGTGTATATCAGTATGTAGTGTCTCTACTTTAAAGAGTCCTCTCCAGCTGATGTTCAGGTGTATATCAGTATGTAGTGTCTCTACTTTAAAGAGTCCTCTCCTGCTGATGTTCAGGTGTATATCAGTATGTAGTGTCTCTACTTTAAAGAGTCCTCTCCTGCTGATGTTCAGGTGTATATCAGTATGTAGTGTCTCTACTTTAAAGAGTCCTCTCCTGCTGATGTTCAGGTGTATATCAGTATGTAGTGTCTCTACTTTAAAGAGTCCTCTCCAGCTGATGTTCAGGTGTATATCAGTATGTAGTGTCTCTACTTTAAAGAGTCCTCTCCTGCTGATGTTCAGGTGTATATCAGTATGTAGTGTCTCTACTTTAAAGAGTCCTCTCCTGCTGATGTTCAGGTGGTATATCAGTATGTAGTGTCTCTACTTTAAAGAGTCCTCTCCTGCTGATGTTCAGGTGTATATCAGTATTGTAGTGTCTCTACTTTAAAGAGTCCTCTCCTGCTGATGTTCAGGTGTATATCAGTATGTAGTGTCTCTACTTTAAAGAGTCCTCTCCAGCTGATGTTCAGGTGTATATCAGTATGTAGTGTCTCTACTTTAAAGAGTCCTCTCCTGCTGATGTTCAGGTGTATATCAGTATGTAGTGTCTCTACTTTAAAGAGTCCTCTCCTGCTGATGTTCAGGTGTATATCAGTATGTAGTGTCTCTACTTTAAAGAGTCCTCTCCAGCTGATGTTCAGGTGTATATCAGTATGTAGTGTCTCTACTTTAAAGAGTCCTCTCCTGCTGATGTTCAGGTGTATATCAGTATGTAGTGTCTCTACTTTAAAGAGTCCTCTCCTGCTGATGTTCAGGTGTATATCAGTATGTAGTGTCTCTACTTTAAAGAGTCCTCTCCAGCTGATGTTCAGGTGTATATCAGTATGTAGTGTCTCTACTTTAAAGAGTCCTCTCCTGCTGATGTTCAGGTGTATATCAGTATGTAGTGTCTCTACTTTAAAGAGTCCTCTCCAGCTGATGTTCAGGTGTATATCAGTATGTAGTGTCTCTACTTTAAAGAGTCCTCTCCTGCTGATGTTCAGGTGTATATCAGTATGTAGTGTCTCTACTTTAAAGAGTCCTCTCCTGCTGATGTTCAGGTGTATATCAGTATGTAGTGTCTCTACTTTAAAGAGTCCTCTCCAGCTGATGTTCAGGTGTATATCAGTATGTAGTGTCTCTACTTTAAAGAGTCCTCTGAATGTAAATGATATGTTTGTCTGTAGATCATGTGACTAAAGGTCAGCCCTTTGTTGTGATGATCAGTTCAGGTGTTTCTCTGTTAATATCTAAAAACAGCCACAAACCTCAGGTTCTTTTTAATGTCCTCAACTCGATCATTAATCCCTGTGATGTTTCTCCAATTGTACCATCGACTACTCTCTGTGATAAATTTCTGTCATTTTTAATTGAAAAAGTATCTGCTCTTAGGCTAGCCCACACTAGTGCTAACCCAGATTCTGCTCCTCTTCTGTGTCCTGCTGTCCTCGACCACTTTGAGCCTGTATCCCTCTCTTCTCTCTCGGATGTAGTCATGCACCTGCGGCCGACAAACTGCACCTCAGACAGTATTCCCTCTCGCCTTCTCAGAGACGTTTTCGATTCAGTTGGAGCTAGTATATTATTACTTATAAACACATCTCTCAGCTCAGGATGTGTCCCATCTGCCTTCAAACATGCCGTGGTCAAGCCACTTCTTAAAAAAAAAAAATCTCGACCCCTGCATTCTTGCAAATTTTAGGCCCATCTCCCAGCTGCCTTTTTTATCCAAAGCCCTGGAGCGAGTAATCTACGCCCAGCTGCAGTCTTTTTTAACCACGCATGGCATCCATGAGAAGTTTCAGTCTGGTTTTAAACAAATGCACAGCACGGAAACAGCCCTTTTAAGGGTTTTTAATGATCTCCTCCTAGCAGCCGACTCAGGTAGCCCAGCTGTCCTGGTGCTGCTGGACCTGTCAGCGGCTTTCGACACCGTGGACCACAGCATTCTGTTGTCGCGGCTCAAACAGTCCGCAGGCATCACAGGCTCTGCTCTGGCATGGTTCAGGTCCTACTTAACAGATCGTAGCCTTTCAGTGCAGCTAGGTGCCTTCTCTTCCGCTAAAGCCCCTCTTACCTGTGGGGTTCCCCAAGGTTCCATTCTGGGCCCCATCCTCTTTTTATTATATATACTGCCCCTAGGTGCAATTCTCTCCAAGCACAACATCCCCTTCCACTGCTACGCTGATGACGTTCAGATATATCTCCCTCTCGCTAATGCTAACTCCATACAGCAATTGATGGATTGCTTGGCTGAAATAAAATCTTGGCTGAGCCTAAACTTCCTCACCCTCAACGAGAGCAAGACCGAGGTCATTTTTTTTGGGACCCCGACCTCCGGCCTCCCAGGTTGACATTCTTGGCTCCCTGAGTAAAAACATCCTCCCCTCTGTAACGAATCTTGGAGTGATCCTTAATAGCACTTTTAAGGTTCGAGAAACAGGTCAGCAGCGTAGTCAAAACCTGCTTTTTTAAAATACGACTATTGGCTAAGACCAAGTCGTTTTTATCTTTTACAGACCTAAAAAGGGTAATTAACGCTTTCGTGACATCACGACTTGACTACTGCAACGCTTTATATGTGGGCATGGATCAGGCATCCATAAAACGCCTGCAGCTAGTGCAGAACGCAGCTGCACGTCTCCTGACCGGCCACAAAAAGCGTGACCATATTACCCCCATTCTGGCCTCACTGCACTGGCTTCCAGTTCGATTCAGAATCGATTTTAAACTCCTTTTATTTGTTTTTAAGGCCCTAAACGGGCTGGCACCGGCCTACATAGCTGAGCTCATCCAGCGATACACCCCAGCCAGAGCTCTAAGGTCCGCAGACCATATGCTGCTGGTAGTGCCGAAAACCAGGTTAAAAACCAGAGGGCACCGAGCCTTCGCTGCAGCTGGTCCCAGGCTCTGGAACGCTCTGCCCTTGCCTGTGAGGTCGGCCCAAACACTAGGTGCTTTTAAATCCTCCCTGAAGACGCACTTTTTCTCTCTGGCCTTTTAAACTTGAGCAGAGCATGACTGTTTTTGTTCTGTATTTTAACTGTGTCTGCCTCATATTTGTTGTTTTTGACCTGTCCTGCGATTGTTGCAGTGTGTTTTTGTATCCGTGTACAGCACTTTGGCGCAACCTAAAGTTGTCTGGAAATGTGCTATATAAATAAACTTTGATTTGATGATAAATCAGAAGGTCAGAGGTCATCACAGCAGGAAGTACAGTAGTACTACCAGTGTGTACAAATACTCACTGATGTAAAGCATCAACATATCAAATAATAAAAAATGTAGGAGAAATACTGGTGTGTGTGTGTGTGTGTGTGTGTGTGTGTGTGTGTGTGTGTGTGTGTGTGTGTGTGTGTGTGTGTGTGTGTGTGTGTGTGTGTGTGTGTGTGTGTGTGTGTGTGTGTGTGTGTGTGTGTGTGTGTGTGTGTGTGTGTGTGTGTGTGTGTGTGTGTGTGTGTGTGTGTGTGTGTGTGTGTGTGTGTGTGTGTGTGTGTGTGTGTGTGTGTGTGTGTGTGTGTGTGTGTGTGTGTGTGTGTGTGTGTGTGTGTGTGTGTGTGTGTGTGTTTAAAACACATCAGCCACACCGCTCTTTAGCCTTACTAATGATTCTGAAGGTAAACTCAGCGAAGGCGGTGCGTGAAAGGCGGGGCGTGAAAGGCGGTGCGTGAAAGGCGGGGCTTGAAAGGCGGTGCGTGAAAGGCGGGGCGCGAAAGGCGGTGCGCGAAAGGCGGGGCTTGAAAGGCGGGGCTTGAAAGGCGGGGCTTGAAAGGCGGGGCGTGAAAGGCGGTGCGTGAAAGGCGGGGCGCGAAAGGCGGGGCGCGAAAGGCGGGGCGCGAAAGGCGGGGCGCGAAAGGCGGGGCTCGAAAGGCGGGGCTCGAAAGGCGGTGCTCGAAAGGCGGTGCTCGAAAGGCGGGGCGCGAAAGGCGGGGCGCGAAAGGCGGGGTGCGAAAGGCGGGGCGCGAAAGGCGGGGTGCGAAAGGCGGGGCGCGAAAGGCGGGGCGCGAAAGGCGGGGCGTGAAAGGCGGTGCGTGAAAGGCGGTGCGTGAAAGGGGGCGTGAAAGGCGGGGCGTGAAAGGCGAGGCGTGAAAGGCGAGGCGTGAAAGGCGGGGCGTGAAAGGCGGTGCGTGAAAGGCGGTGCGTGAAAGGCACGGCGCGCTCCTCTTCTCAGAGGCGGAGCTAACCCTCCCGCTGCCTCCTGGCGCTGCAGAGATGAAGTGAAGGAGGTGTTCCTTCTATCAAACAGCTGTGGGCAGCAGATACTGTGAGAGTCAGACATGAATTCATAGATCAAGGCAGACTGGTGCACACACTCCTGTTTTGCCGACCCGGTGCTTAAACAAATATAGCTCTACACCCCTGGCCGACATGTCCTTAAAATGAAGTCCGAGTTTGACATTTTAATTAATTCAGTACCTTTCCAGCTCCTCAGGCAGTTGACTGTTACAGGTCCAAACAGGTTCATGGTGCGATGCATAAGCTTCACATCGAGAGACTGAAACTGTATTTTCCTTTACCTTCTGTTTTAATCTCACAATAAAGTTAATAGTCATATTATGTTTGATATTATTATGTTTTATTAACTACACCACTGGTGTTTTAACCCGCGCCGCCTAGTGGTTAAAGCACGTTATTGAATTTTGTTGTTGAATATATTTTATTTGATGAAAACATTTAAATATTAAGAATAGCCTGCATACAACATTAGGGGGAAGTAGAAGGCATGATAGAAATATAAAATATAAAAGATCAAGAAGATACTGTAGTGATCTCTACAATCAAACAGTTAGTGCAGGACGTCCAAAGATATTAACAGGAGGATGAGCAAAACAGACCAACTAGGCTTTATTTAAACATTAAAGAATACTTTAAGTTAAGGTCTTCTTTTGAATAAGAAAAAAACGTTGGGGTTATTCACAGATAAATATGAAGTCTGACAAAGTACTTGACGTCCAATATATTGAATAGTTTACAGTGCATGACATTAAGGATGCTGGGAGATGGGCCTGTGGGCCGTCTGAGCTGGTTTACAGGTGGGCCTGTGGGCCGTCTGAGCTGGTTTACAGGTGGGCCTGTGGGCCGTCTGAGCTGGTTTACAGATGGGCCTGTGGGCCGTCTGAGCTGGTTTACAGGTGGGCCTGTGGGCCGTCTGAGCTGGTTTACAGGTGGGCCTGTGGGCCGTCTGAGCTGGTTTACAGGTGGGCCTGTGGGCCGTCTGAGCTGGTTTACAGGTGGGCCTGTGGGCCGTCTGAGCTGGTTTACAGGTGGGCCTGTGGGCCGTCTGAGCTGGTTTACAGGTGGGCCTGTTGGCCGTCTGAGCTGGTTTACAGGTGGGCCTGTGGGCCGTCTGAGCTGGTTTACAGGTGGGCCTGTGGGCCGTCTGAGCTGGTTTACAGGTGGGCCTGTGGGCCGTCTGAGCTGGTTTACAGGTGGGCCTGTGGGCCGTCTGAGCTGGTTTACAGGTGGGCCTGTGGGCCGTCTGAGCTGGTTTACAGGTGGGCCTGTGGGCCGTCTGAGCTGGTTTACAGGTGGGCCTGTGGGCCGTCTGAGCTGGTTTACAGATGGGCCTGTGGGCCGTCTGAGCTGGTTTACAGGTGGGCCTGTGGGCCGTCTGAGCTGGTTTACAGGTGGGCCTGTGGGCCGTCTGAGCTGGTTTACAGGTGGGCCTGTGGGCCGTCTGAGCTGGTTTACAGGTGGGCCTGTGGGCCGTCTGAGCTGGTTTACAGGTGGGCCTGTTGGCCGTCTGAGCTGGTTTACAGGTGGGCCTGTGGGCCGTCTGAGCTGGTTTACAGGTGGGCCTGTGGGCCGTCTGAGCTGGTTTACAGGTGGGCCTGTGGGCCGTCTGAGCTGGTTTACAGGTGGGCCTGTGGGCCGTCTGAGCTGGTTTACAGGTGGGCCTGTGGGCCGTCTGAGCTGGTTTACAGGTGGGCCTGTGGGCCGTCTGAGCTGGTTTACAGGTGGGCCTGTGGGCCGTCTGAGCTGGTTTACAGGTGGGCCTGTGGGCCGTCTGAGCTGGTTTACAGGTGGGCCGTCTGAGCTGGTTTACAGGTGGGCCTGTGGGCCGTCTGAGCTGGTTTACAGATGGGCCTGTGGGCCGTCTGAGCTGGTTTACAGATGGGCCTGTTGGCCGTCTGAGCTGGTTTACAGGTGGGCCTGTGGGCCGTCTGAGCTGGTTTACAGGTGGGCCTGTGGGCCGTCTGAGCTGGTTTACAGATGGGCCTGTGGGCCGTCTGAGCTGGTTTACAGGTGGGCCTGTTGGCCGTCTGAGCTGGTTTACAGGTGGGCCTGTGGGCCGTCTGAGCTGGTTTACAGGTGGGCCTGTGGGCCGTCTGAGCTGGTTTACAGGTGGGCCTGTGGGCCGTCTGAGCTGGTTTACAGGTGGGCCTGTGGGCCGTCTGAGCTGGTTTACAGGTGGGCCTGTGGGCCGTCTGAGCTGGTTTACAGGTGGGCCTGTGGGCCGTCTGAGCTGGTTTACAGGTGGGCCTGTGGGCCGTCTGAGCTGGTTTACAGATGGGCCTGTGGGCCGTCTGAGCTGGTTTACAGGTGGGCCTGTGGGCCGTCTGAGCTGGTTTACAGGTGGGCCTGTGGGCCGTCTGAGCTGAGCTGGTTTACAGGTGGGCCTGTGGGCCGTCTGAGCTGAGCTGGTTTACAGGTGGGCCTGTGGGCCGTCTGAGCTGAGCTGGTTTACAGGTGGGCCTGTGGGCCGTCTGAGCTGAGCTGGTTTACAGGTGGGCCTGTGGGCCGTCTGAGCTGAGCTGGTTTACAGGTGGGCCTGTGGGCCGTCTGAGCTGGTTTACAGGTGGGCCTGTGGGCCGTCTGAGCTGGTTTACAGGTGGGCCTGTGGGCCGTCTGAGCTGGTTTACAGGTGGGCCTGAGCCCAGTGGAGATTGCCCTGAAAAATGCGCGCGAACGAAATGACGCACGAAGGGTTTGGGGGCCTCCCCCTAGATGGGTGCAGGTCTTAGATGCTGTCTGGTTCTCTAGAACATCTAGATGGCTGCAGGTCTTAGATGCTGTCTGGTTCTCTAGAACATCTAGATGGCTGCAGGTCTTAGATGCTGTCTGGTTCTCTAGAACATCTAGATGGGTGCAGGTCTTAGATGCCGTCTGGTTCTCTAGACTGAATTATAAGATGAACCACCACAATATTATATTGTACAATTGTATTCTTCATTTCACTTGTTTGTTCTTGTTAGTGTTTGTTCTTGTTAGTGTTTGTTCTTGTTAGTGTTTGTTCTTGTTAGTGTTTGTTCTTGTTAGTGTTTGTTCTTGTTAGTGTTTGTTCTTGTTAGTGTTTGTTCTTGTTAGTGTTTGCTCGCTGCTTGCCCTGCATAGCTATAAGAAACACTCAAGTTGTTGGTGAAGACACTTTCCATCTGATGAAGGTAGATGCCTTCATCAGATGGAAACAAGTAGAAAACATTACATTCAGTTATTAATGCCGAAACAAACATTATTTACACTACTATGGCCCCTGTTATGTTTGTAATGTTATCTACTGTCAGTTGGTCGAACGAATGCCTCCTCATCCGGAAGCTGACCGAGCAGCAGCCGAGAGGAGCCGAGCGCATCCGCCAAGCACACAACATGGCGACGTCAGAGTTCCCGTTAGCCGGCAAATCTAAATCTCTCCGGTCAAAATAATTTCCCTTTAGCGCAAAACTCTTCAGTTGGGCCACTTATGAGACAGACAAGAAGAGTATGAGACAGACAAGAAGAGTATGAGACAGACAAGAAGAGTATGTGACAGACAAGAAGAGTATGAGACAGACAAGAAGAGTATGAGACAGACAAGAAGAGTATGTGACAGACAAGAAGAGTATGAGACAGACAAGAAGAGTATGAGACAGACAAGAAGAGTATGAGACAGACAAGAAGAGTATGAGACAGACAAGAAGAGTGTGAGACAGACAAGAAGAGTGTGAGACAGACAAGAAGAGTATGAGACAGACAAGAAGAGTATGAGACAGACAAGAAGAGTATGAGACAAGAAGAGTATGAGACAGACAAGAAGAGTATGAGACAGACAAGAAGAGTATGTGACAGACAAGAAGAGTATGAGACAGACAAGAAGAGTATGAGACAGACAAGAAGAGTATGAGACAGACAAGAAGAGTGTGAGACAGACAAGAAGAGTGTGAGACAGACAAGAAGAGTATGAGACAGACAAGAAGAGTATGAGACAGACAAGAAGAGTGTGACAGACAAGAAGAGTAGTGTGAGACAGACAAGAAGAGTGTGAGACAGACAAGAAGAGTATGTGACAGACAAGAAGAGTATGAGACAGACAAGAAGAGTATGAGACAGACAAGAAGAGTATGTGACAGACAAGAAGAGTATGTGACAGACAAGAAGAGTATGAGACAGACAAGAAGAGTATGAGACAGACAAGAAGAGTATGAGACAGACAAGAAGAGTATGAGACAGACAAGAAGAGTATGAGACAGACAAGAAGAGTATGAGACAGACAAGAAGAGTATGTGACAGACAAGAAGAGTATGAGACAGACAAGAAGAGTATGAGACAGACAAGAAGAGTATGAGACAGACAAGAAGAGTATGAGACAGACAAGAAGAGTATGAGACAGACAAGAAGAGTATGAGACAGACAAGAAGAGTATGTGACAGACAAGAAGAGTATGAGACAGACAAGAAGAGTATGAGACAGACAAGAAGAGTATGAGACAGACAAGAAGAGTATGAGACAGACAAGAAGAGTATGAGACAGACAAGAAGAGTATGAGACAGACAAGAAGAGTATGAGACAGACAAGAAGAGTATGAGACAGACAAGAAGAGTATGAGACAGACAAGAAGAGTATGAGACAGACAAGAAGAGTATGTGACAGACAAGAAGAGTATGAGACAGACAAGAAGAGTATGAGACAGACAAGAAGAGTATGAGACAGACAAGAAGAGTATGTGACAGACAAGAAGAGTATGAGACAGACAAGAAGAGTATGAGACAGACAAGAAGAGTATGAGACAGACAAGAAGAGTATGAGACAGACAAGAAGAGTATGTGACAGACAAGAAGAGTATGAGACAGACAAGAAGAGTATGTGACAGACAAGAAGAGTATGAGACAGACAAGAAGAGTATGAGACAGACAAGAAGAGTATGAGACAGACAAGAAGAGTATGAGACAGACAAGAAGAGTATGAGACAGACAAGAAGAGTATGAGACAGACAAGAAGAGTATGTGACAGACAAGAAGAGTATGAGACAGACAAGAAGAGTATGAGACAGACAAGAAGAGTATGAGACAGACAAGAAGAGTATGAGACAGACAAGAAGAGTATGAGACAGACAAGAAGAGTATGAGACAGACAAGAAGAGTATGTGACAGACAAGAAGAGTATGAGACAGACAAGAAGAGTATGTGACAGACAAGAAGAGTATGAGACAGACAAGAAGAGTATGAGACAGACAAGAAGAGTATGAGACAGACAAGAAGAGTATGTGACAGACAAGAAGAGTATGTGACAGACAAGAAGAGTATGTGACAGACAAGAAGAGTGTGAGACAGACAAGAAGAGTATGTGACAGACAAGAAGAGTGTGAGACAGACAAGAAGAGTATGTGACAGACAAGAAGAGTATGAGACAGACAAGAAGAGTATGTGACAGACAAGAAGAGTATGAGACAGACAAGAAGAGTCCATTCTAAAGTCTAAAGAAAGAGATGTCCTGGATGGTTGATTGTGCGTTGATCTGTTGGTAATGCCTCGGGGTTCCGGTGGGCATGTAAACTAATGCATAATGCTGCGCTATACTTTGTGGCCTCACCCGGTTGCATAGCAACACTTATTGTTCAGGTGTCTCTTAATAAGCAGGTCGTCCTATCATTAGCTAGAACCTGCTGGATCTGATCGATATGGACATAAACAAGAGTCTAATCTGACGGGAGAGAGAGATCAGCTGCTGCTGACGAGTCGACACGCAGCTCTGCATGATCACCTGCAGCTCTGCATGATCACCTGCAGCTCTGCATGATCACCTGCAGCTCTGCATGATCACCTGCAGCGGTGAGCGGACAAAACACTTCAGGTTAGAAAATCACACGTAGCTATTTTAGCTCTCAAACTACCGTAACTAGTTATAGATAAGTTTAGTTTCACTGTCGGGTCACTCGTCACTGATCCGAGAGCTGCATGAGAGATTGCCCGATCGGGCACCCAGCAGCAGTCAAACACACATCGACTGGACGTGGATTCTAAAAGTTCAATATACACTTCTCGCTAGAAATCTAATCAAAAAGTATTTTAATGGCCAAACTATTCTACATTTTAGGATTTTCCAGAGAGGGTTATTTGTGAATAAACAGGAGCATGTTGTTTCTTACATGACCACTAGAGGTGCTACACTTTAAAACGTGGCTATGGGTCGTAATCTAAGCTGCTTAAACAATCGACCTATTTGGTCGTTTTTTGTAGGACAGGCTGGAACTATTCTATGTTTTTAAAGAGTCCCGCTCTGCTCTGATTGGCTGATACTAAAGTATATACATTTAAAAAATACATGGGAAAATATATATTATTTTTTTTACACATTTATTGCCAGGAAGAAATGTGTAGCCTCTTCCTCCTCCTCTTCTTCCTCCTCCATTTATCTGAGGTTAGAGCAGGAAGTGATGCAGCTCAGAGACGTCACAGACCCTCCCCCAATAAACACGTTTTATTTTATTTAGAACACAAAAAAAAATATTTTAATTTTTTTAATTATAAATAAACTGAACTTTAATGCTACGATGTCAGATAGTAATAAATGAAAAACAGGTATGAAATACTTTATGACAGTAAAACAAGAATACAGTTTAAAGGGAAGTGATTTGTAAAATATAAGAAAGTAAATCTGCTTCCAGTTCTGTTTCATCTGGTGTTGAAATGTTTCCACAGATCTCCTCATGTTGCTCTCAAAGTGCACCAGATTGATGCTTTCAACTTCAATATTTAAAAATACATCTTCCCCGGGGAGCATGCCCCCAGACCCCCCTAGAGGAGGTGAGGTCCCCCCTAGAGGAGGTGAGGACCCCCCTAGAGGAGGTGAGGTCCCCCCTAGAGGAGGTGAGGACCCCCCTAGAGGAGGTGAGGTCCCCCCTAGAGGAGGGGGGACTGAGGTCCCCCCTAGAGGAGGTGAGGACCCCCCTAGAGGAGGTGAGGACCCCCCTAGAGGAGGTTAGGTCCACACACCTATAAGAATAGCACTTTCCCCCTGCTTACACCCAAGCCCGCCCTAACCTGCCATCAGGCCCTGGGGCTGATAGTTTTTGTAGGCCCCCTATTTAAACAACAAATCAAAGTCATTTCCTCGGCAGGCTCTGTGATCGCACTTCTCCACTCTGCTCTACGCGCCTGGTCCTCTCCTCCAGATGAGTGACGTATCGGGCCTCCCTCATGTATCTGTCCGGTTGCCGTTGGCTCCCCTCCACGTAGCAAGTCCTCGTCATCCTCTCCATCTCCTCCAACAGATAATGTCCCTCCTGTCTGTTCTTCCTCTCCCGCTACTCCATCGCTATCAGAACCAGACGGCCTACTTGGCTCTGAGGCACCGCTGCCTCTCGGTACAGAACTCATCTGTCCTTCCTCCTCATCCTGGCCTACAGGTTTAAAATAACCTGTAAGCTTCGGTGGGTGGCCCGGTACCTTAGTGGGAAACCCTACATGTTTGAGCACCCTCTATGAAACGTCAAGCTACCCCACAGCACCCCCAAAAGAAATCTCTGCCACTGGTGTCGCTCATGACGGTTGTGTGTCCTCCCATGAAAATCATATGCCCTCTCTGTAGATTTGTTCTGGGTCTGCGTATGACAGGTCCGTGTGCAGCAGGAGGACGTTATATAACACACACAGACTCTCACACACACTCTCTCTCTGATGGAAGGCAGTCACATGATCAAACGCAGCACGACTCAGACGTAAAACACATTTTTAATTCCATTTAATCCTGAAAATAAACATTTTTAGAGGTCCAGCGTGTTTCCAAGGGAACACAGCTGTTAATAAAATGGTAGAGAAACAAATGTTGATCCCCTTCATATTGAATGTTCCCAGCAGAATGTGTCCTCTTTAAGACGTCAATCATTGTCATTGTTTACCTGGGAATTTGAGATTTTAAATGTCTACTAATTTCACTTTTACTTCAAAGTTAATTTTTTTTATCAGATTTTCACTTTTTAATTTATCAAAAAATGTGGACTAATAATAATACTAATAATTTCTCTTTTTTCATAGAATTTAGACTGAGATACAAATTCCCATAATTCAGATCATTTTCTCGTAAATGTGGACTTTACTCGATTATATCATTTTTTCCCCAGAACATTTAAACAATTAATTCGGCCAGCGAACCAATCAGAGCAGACTAGGCTCTGGTTTCAGACAGAGGGTGAAAAGAGGTGCTGCAGTATGAGAAAAATAAAGAGCTTTTTGAACATTAAAGCATGGAGACATGTCCCAGTAGAGGACTCTTTAAAGTAGAGACACTACACACTGATATTCACCTGAACATCAGCAGGAGAGGACTCTTTAAAGTAGAGACACTACATACTGATATACACCTGAACATCAGCAGGAGAGGACTCTTTAAAGTAGAGACACTACATACTGATATACACCTGAACATCAGCAGGAGAGGACTCTTTAAAGTAGAGACACTACATACTCATATACACCTGAACATCAGCAGGAGAGGACTCTTTAAAGTAGAGACACTACATACTGATATACACCTGGACATCAGCAGGAGAGGACTCTTTAAAGTAGAGACACTACACACTGATATTCACCTGAACATCAGCAGGAGAGGACTCTTTAAAGTAGAGACACTACACACTGATATACACCTGAACATCAGCAGGAGAGGACTCTTTAAAGTAGAGACACTACACACTGATATTCACCTGAACATCAGCAGGAGAGGACTCTTTAAAGTAGAGACACTACACACTGATATACACCTGAACATCAGCAGGAGAGGACTCTTTAAAGTAGAGACACTACATACTGATATACACCTGAACATCAGCAGGAGAGGACTCTTTAAAGTAGAGACACTACACACTGATATACACCTGAACATCAGCAGGAGAGGACTCTTTAAAGTAGAGACACTACATACTGATATACACCTGGACATCAGCAGGAGAGGACTCTTTAAAGTAGAGACACTACACACTGATATTCCACCTGAACATCAGCAGGAGAGGACTCTTTAAAGTAGAGACACTACACACTGATATACACCTGAACATCAGCAGGAGAGGACTCTTTAAAGTAGAGACACTACACACTGATATTCACCTGAACATCAGCAGGAGAGGACTCTTAAAGTAGAGACACTACACACTGATATACACCTGAACATCAGCAGGAGAGGACTCTTTAAAGTAGAGACACTACATACTGATATACACCTGAACATCAGCAGGAGAGGACTCTTTAAAGTTAGAGACACTACATACTGATATACACCTGAACATCAGCAGGAGAGGACTCTTTAAAGTAGAGACACTACATACTGATATACACCTGAACATCAGCAGGAGAGGACTCTTTAAAGTAGAGACACTACATACTGATATACACCTGAACATCAGCAGGAGAGGACTCTTTTAAAGTAGAGACACTACATACTGATATACACCTGAACATCAGCAGGAGAGGACTCTTTAAAGTAGAGACCACTACATACTGATATACACCTGAACATCAGCAGGAGAGGACTCTTTAAAGTAGAGAACACTACATACTGATATACACCTGAACATCAGCAGGAGAGGACTCTTTAAAGTAGAGACACTACATACTGATATACACCTGAACATCAGCAGGAGAGGACTCTTTAAAGTAGAGACACTACATACTGATATACACCTGAACATCAGCAGGAGAGGACTCTTTAAAGTAGAGACACTACATACTGATATACACCTGAACATCAGCAGGAGAGGACTCTTTAAAGTAGAGACACTACATACTGATATACACCTGAACATCAGCAGGAGAGGACTCTTTAAAGTAGAGACACTACATACTGATATACACCTGAACATCAGCAGGAGAGGACTCTTTAAAGTAGAGACACTACATACTGATATACACCTGAACATCAGCAGGAGAGGACTCTTTAAAGTAGAGACACTACATACTGATATACACCTGAACATCAGCAGGAGAGGACTCTTTAAAGTAGAGACTCTACATACTGATATACACCTGAACATCAGCAGGAGAGGACTCTTTAAAGTAGAGACACTACATACTGATATACACCTGAACATCAGCAGGAGAGGACTCTTTAAAGTAGAGACACTACATACTGATATACACCTGAACATCAGCAGGAGAGGACTCTTTAAAGTAGAGACACTACATACTGATATACACCTGAACATCAGCAGGAGAGGACTCTTTAAAGTAGAGACACTACATACTGATATACACCTGACATCAGCAGGAGAGGACTCTTTAAAGTAGAGACACTACATACTGATATACACCTGAACATCAGCAGGAGAGGACTCTTTAAAGTAGAGACACTACATACTGATATACACCTGAACATCAGCAGGAGAGGACTCTTTAAAGTAGAGACATCTACATACTGATATACACCTGAACATCAGCAGGAGAGGACTCTTTAAAGTAGAGACACTACATACTGATATACACCTGAACATCAGCAGGAGAGGACTCTTTAAAGTAGAGACACTACATACTGATATACACCTGAACATCAGCAGGAGAGGACTCTTTAAAGTAGAGACACTACATACTGATATACACCTGAACATCAGCAGGAGAGGACTCTTTAAAGTAGAGACACTACATACTGATATACACCTGAACATCAGCAGGAGAGGACTCTTTAAAGTAGAGACACTACATACTGATATACACCTGAACATCAGCAGGAGAGGACTCTTTAAAGTAGAGACACTACATACTGATATACACCTGACCATCAGCAGGAGAGGACTCTTTAAAGTAGAGACCTCTACATACTGATATACACCTGAACATCAGCAGGAGAGGACTCTTTAAAGTAGAGACACTACATACTGATATACACCTGAACATCAGCAGGAGAGGACTCTTTAAAGTAGAGACACTACATACTGATATACACCTGAACATCAGCAGGAGAGGACTCTTTAAAAGTAGAGACTCTACATACTGATATACACCTGAACATCAGCAGGAGAGGACTCTTTAAAGTAGAGACACTACATACTGATATACACCTGAACATCAGCAGGAGAGGACTCTTTAAAGTAGAGACCTACATACTGATATACACCTGAAACATCAGCAGGAAGGACTCTTAAAGTAGAGACACTACATACTGATATACACCTGAACATCAGCAGGAGAGGACTCTTTAAAGTAGAGACACTACATACTGATATACACCTGACCATCAGCAGGAGAGGACTCTTTAAAGTAGAGACTCTACATACTGATATACACCTGAACATCAGCAGAGAGGACCTCTTTAAAGTAGAGACACTACATACTGATATACACCTGACCATCAGCAGGAGAGGACTCCTTTAAAGTAGAGACTCTACATACTGATATAACCCTGAACATCAGCAGGAGAGGACTACTTTAAAGTAGAGACTCTACATACTGATATACACCATGAACATCAGCAGGAGAGGACTCTTTAAAGTAGAGACACTACATACTGATATACACCTGAACATCAGCAGGAGAGGACTCTTTAAAGTAGAGACACTACATACTGATATACCCTGAACATCAGCAGGAGAGGACTCTTTAACAGTAGAGACACTACATACTGATATACACCTGAACATCAGCAGGAGAGGACTCTTTAAAGTAGAGACACTACATACTGATATACACCTGAACATCAGCAGGAGAGGACTCTTTAAAGTAGAGACACTACATACTGATATACACCTGACCATCAGCAGGAGAGGACTCTTTAAAGTAGAGACTCTACATACTGATATACACCTGAACATCAGCAGGAGAGGACTCTTTAAAGTAGAGACACTACATACTGATATACACCTGAACATCAGCAGGAGAGGAACTCTTTAAAGTAGAGACACTACATACTGATATACACCTGAACATCAGCAGGAGAGGACTCTTTAAAGTAGAGACACTACATACTGATATACACCTGAACATCAGCAGGAGAGGACTCTTTAAAGTAGAGACACTACATACTGATATACACCTGAACAATCAGCAGGAGAGGACTCTTTAAAGTAGAGACACTACATACTGATATACACCTGAACATCAGCAGGAGAGGACTCTTTAAAGTAGAGACACTACATACTGATATACACCTGAACATCAGCAGGAGAGGACTCTTTAAAGTAGAGACACTACATACTGATATACACCTGAACATCAGCAGGAGAGGACTCTTTAAAGTAGAGACACTACATACTGATATACACCTGAACATCAGCAGGAGAGGACTCTTTAAAGTAGAGACACTACATACTGATATCCACCTGAACATCAGCAGGAGAGGACTCTTTAAAGTAGAGACACTACATACTGATATACACCTGAACATCAGCAGGAGAGGACTCTTTAAAGTAGAGACACTACATACTGATATACACCTGAACATCAGCAGGAGAGGACTCTTTAAAGTAGAGACACTACATACTGATATACACCTGAACATCAGTAGGAGAGGACTCTTTAAAGTAGAGACACTACATACTGATATAAACCTGAACATCAGGAGGGGACTCTTTAAAGTAGAGATACTACATACTGATATACACCTGAACATCAGGAGGGGACTCTTTAAAGTAGAGATACTACATACTGATATACACCTGAGCATCAGGAGGGGACTCTTTAAAGTAGAGACATTACATACTGATATACACCTGAACATCAGGAGGGGACTCTTTAAAGTAGAGATACTACATACTGATATACACCTGAGCATCAGGAGGGGACTCTTTAAAGTAGAGACACTACATACTGATATACACCTGAACATCAGGAGGGGACTCTTTAAAGTAGAGATACTACATACTGATATACACCTGAACATCAGGAGGGGACTCTTTAAAGTAGAGACATTACATACTGATATACACCTGAACATCAGCAGGAGAGGACTCTTTAAAGTAGAGACACTACATACTGATATACACCTGAACATCAGCAGGAGAGGACTCTTTAAAGTAGAGACACTACATACTGATATACACCTGAACATCAGCAGGAGAGGACTCTTTAAAGTAGAGACACTACATACTGATATACACCTGAACATCAGCAGGAGAGGACTCTTTAAAGTAGAGACACTACATACTGATATACATCTGGACATCAGCAGGAGAGGACTCTTTAAAGTAGAGACACTACATACTGATATACACCTGAATATCAGCAGGAGAGGACTCTTTAAAGTAGAGACACTACACACTGATATACACCTGAACATCAGCAGGAGAGGACTCTTTAAAGTAGAGACGCTACATACTGATATACACCTGAACATCAGCAGGAGAGGACTCTTTAAAGTAGAGACACTACATACTGATATACACCTGAACATCAGCAGGAGAGGACTCTTTAAAGTAGAGACACTACATACTGATATACACCTGAACATCAGCAGGAGAGGACTCTTTAAAGTAGAGACACTACATACTGATATACACCTGAACATCAGCAGGAGAGGACTCTTTAAAGTAGAGACACTACATACTGATATACACCTGAACATCAGCAGGAGAGGACTCTTTAAAGTAGAGACACTACACACTGATATCATAGGAAATCCTAGCATTATTGTTTTCACAGTTTCTCTCTTAACGTTATTCTACAGACCGCAGGTTGTGTGGTTGGAGCAGTGTTGCAGGGCGAGCAGCTGTTATTGTAATGTTCCCTAGTGAGTAACACTGGGTGCTTAAAGGGTTAAAATGTTTCAGTTATTAAACCTTTGAATCTCTTTCTCTCTAGGTGTGTTTTTCCAAGATGGCGGACGCCGAGGTGTCCCTCTCCCCCGCTCTTCTTCACCTAAGCCCCGCCCCCTCTGCTATAAGCCCCGCCCCCGTTGGTCCCCCTCCCCCCCCTGGCGCCTCCTCCCCCACCAGTTTCTCCTGCCCCTCCTCCCCCTCCAGCGCCTCCTCTTCCTCCTCCTCTTCATCCTCCTCCTGTTGTTCTGAGAGCTCTTCTGACTGCCCTCACCACCATCATCATCATCACCTTCATCACTCGCAGCGCCCCAAACTGCAGCCGCCTCCCCCCCCCCACAGCGAGCAGCCCTCCTCCCCCAGTGCTAGCCCACGTAGCTCTTCTCCTAGCGGTAGCATCGGTAGCACAGGTAGCATTGGGAGCAGCAGCGAGTCGTCCAGAGGACAAACTCCTCCGTTGGACATCATCTCTGAGGACCACATGGAGATGGACCTGAGGGCGGACCAGGGTGAGGGGCCAGACCAGGGTGAGGGGCCAGACCAGGGTGAGGGGCCAGACCAGGGTGAGGGGCCAGACCTTTTGATATCCTCATACTGTTATAACAATACGATTATACTTTAAAGGTCACCAATTATGCAAAATACACTTTTTCATGTGTTTTTCACATAAATATAATAATTTAAGTTGCAAACAGATGGATGTTCTTTCAAAGGCTCAGGTGACCTGGGGATCAGGGTACAGACACAGAGATGGTCCTGGGGATCAGGGTACAGACACAGAGATGGTCCTGGGGATCAGGGTACAGACACAGAGAAGGAGATGGACCTGGGGATCAGGGTACAGACATAGAGAAGGAGATGGACCTGGGGATCAGGGTACAGACACAGAGAAGGAGATGGACCTGGGGATCAGGGTACAGACACAGAGATGGTCCTGGGGATCAGGGTACAGACACAGAGAAGGAGATGGACCTGGGGATCAGGGTACAGACACAGAGAAGGAGATGGACCTGGGGATCAGGGTACAGACACAGAGAAGGAGATGGACCTGGGGATCAGGGTACAGACATAGAGAAGGAGATGGACCTGGGGATCAGGGTACAGACACAGAGAAGGAGATGGACCTGGGGATCAGGGTACAGACACAGAGATGGTCCTGGGGATCAGGGTACAGACACAGAGAAGAGATGGACCTGGGGATCAGGGTACAGACACAGAGAAGGAGATGGACCTGGGGATCAGGGTACAGACACAGAGAAGGAGATGGACCTGGGGATCAGGGTACAGACACAGAGAAGGAGATGGACCTGGGGATCAGGGTACAGACACAGAGAAGGAGAAGGACCTGGGGATCAGGGTACAGACACAGAGAAGGAGATGGACCTGGGATCAGGGTACAGACACAGAGAAGGAGAAGGACCTGGGGATCAGGGTACAGACACAGAGAAGGAGAAGGACCTGGGGATCAGGGTACAGACACAGAGAAGGAGATGGACCTGGGGATCAGGGTACAGACACAGAGAAGGAGATGGACCTGGGGATCAGGGTACAGACACAGAGAAGGAGAAGGACCTGGGGATCAGGGTACAGACACAGAGAAGGAGAAGGACCTGGGGATCAGGGTACAGACACAGAGAAGGAGATGGACCTGGGGATCAGGGTACAGACACAGAGAAGGAGATGGACCTGGGGATCAGAGTACAGACACAGAGAAGGAGATGGACCTGGGGATCAGGGTACAGACACAGAGAAGGAGATGGACCTGGGGATCAGGGTACAGACACAGAGAAGGAGATGGTCCTGGGGATCAGGGTACAGACACAGAGAAGGAGATGGACCTGGGGATCAGGGTACAGACACAGAGAAGGAGATGGACCTGGGGATCAGGGTACAGACACAGAGAAGGAGATGGACCTGGGGATCAGGGTACAGACACAGAGAAGGAGATGGACCTGGGGATCAGGGTACAGACACAGAGAAGGAGATGGACCTGGGGATCAGGGTACAGACACAGAGAAGGAGATGGACCTGGGGATCAGGGTACAGACACAGAGAATGAGATGGACCTGGGGATCAGGGTACAGACACAGAGAAGGAGATGGACCTGGGGATCAGGGTACAGACACAGAGAAGGAGATGGACCTGGGGATCAGGGTACAGACACAGAGAAGGAGATGGACCTGGGGATCAGGGTACAGACACAGAGAAGGGAGATGGACCTGGGGATCAGGGTACAGACACAGAGAAGGAGATGGACCTGGGGATCAGGGTACAGACACAGAGAAGGAGATGGACCTGGGGATCAGGGTACAGACACAGAGAAGGAGATGGACCTGGGGATCAGGGTACAGACACAGAGAAGGAGATGGACCTGGGGATCAGGGTACAGACACAGAGAAGGAGATGGACCTGGGGATCAGGGTACAGACACAGAGAAGGAGATGGACCTGGGGATCAGGGTACAGACACAGAGAAGGAGATGGTCCTGGGGATCAGGGTACAGACACAGAGAAGGAGATGGACCTGGGGATCAGGGTACAGACACAGAGAAGGAGATGGTCCTGGGGATCAGGGTACAGACACAGAGAAGGAGATGGTCCTGGGGATCAGGGTACAGACACAGAGAAGGAGATGGACCTGGGGATCAGGGTACAGACACAGAGAAGGAGATGGACCTGGGGATCAGGGTACAGACACAGAGAAGGAGATGGACCTGGGGATCAGGGTACAGACACAGAGAAGGAGATGGACCTGGGGATCAGGGTACAGACACAGAGAAGGAGATGGACCTGGGGATCAGGGTACAGACACAGAGAAGGAGATGGACCTGGGGATCAGGGTACAGACACAGAGAAGGAGATGGACCTGGGGATCAGGGTACAGACACAGAGAAGGAGATGGACCTGGGGATCAGGGTACAGACACAGAGAAGGAGATGGACCTGGGGATCAGGGTACAGACACAAAGAAGGAGATGGACCTGGGGATCAGGGTACAGACACAGAGAGGGAGATGGACCTGGGGATCAGGGTACAGACACAGAGAAGGAGATGGACCTGGGGATCAGGGTACAGACACAGAGAAGGAGATGGACCTGGGGATCAGGGTACAGACACAGAGAAGGAGATGGACCTGGGGATCAGGGTACAGACACAGAGAAGGAGATGGACCTGGGGATCAGGGTACAGACACAGAGAAGGAGATGGACCTGGGGATCAGGGTACAGACACAGAGAAGGAGATGGACCTGGGGATCAGGGTACAGACACAGAGAAGGAGATGGACCTGGGGATCAGGGTACAGACACAGAGAAGGAGATGGACCTGGGGATCAGGGTACAGACACAGAGAAGGAGATGGACCTGGGGATCAGGGTACAGACACAGAGAAGGAGATGGACCTGGGGATCAGGGTACAGACACAGAGAAGGAGATGGACCTGGGGATCAGGGTACAGACACAAAGAAGGAGATGGACCTGGGGATCAGGGTCCAGACACAGAGAAGGAGATGGACCTGGGGATCAGGGTACAGACACAGAGAAGGAGATGGACCTGGGGATCAGGGTACAGACACAGAGAAGGAGATGGACCTGGGGATCAGAGTACAGACACAGAGAAGGAGATGGACCTGGGGATCAGGGTACAGACACAGAGAAGGAGATGGACCTGGGGATCAGGGTACAGACACAGAGAAGGAGATGGACCTGGGGATCAGGGTACAGACACAGAGAGGAACTCATTCATTATTCATGATTTATTATCTTTGTGTTTTAAAATGCTAAAAAACATAAAAACGGATTTTGAAAATGATAATATTTGCACTTTGAGTAACGCTGCCTGAGGACGCCGTGGAGATGAGTTGAGGGCGGGTCAGGGTGCAAACACACAGAATAACTATTATATCCTGATAGTTTGGATTGAAGTAGGAGGGTCCCATCAAACCCCAATGCTTAATGTGCGATGGGCTCATTGGGGCTGTTCAGGTCCACACAGAGCGTCCCCCTTGGTATCAAAGCTGTTATTGGTAACCAGCACTACTCTTCTGGTATCAGGCCTCTGTAGCTGCAACACTTAATTCTGCCTCTCTTTCTCCCCGACGCCTCGTTGGTCTGCTCTCAGTGATCGACCCTGAAGTGGCTCTGAAGGCCTGCCAGGAGGTCCTGCTCCAAGTGAAGCTGCAGAACAGAGAGGTGTGTGAGCAGCAACACGTGGACAACAAACAGGAACAACAACAACAACAGGACGATCATCAACAACAACAACAGGACGATCATCAACAGCAACAACAACAACAGGACGATCATCAACAACAACAACAACAACAACAGCAACTGGACGATCAAAAACGACAGCAACAACAGGGCGATCATCATCAACAACAACAACAACAGGATGATCATCAACAACAACAACAACAGGATGATCATCAACAGCAACCACCACAACAACAGGACGATCATCAACAGCAACCACAACAACAGGAAGATCATCAACAACAACAACAGGACGAACAGCAACAACAACAACAGCAACTGGACGATCAAAAACGACAGCAACCACAACAACAGGGCGATCATCAACAACAACAACAACAAACGGAGATCTCTGGTCCTCAGTGGGTCATCAGCCCGGACACCAGCTCCATCAAGGAGGAAGACGAGGAGGAAGTAGAAGAAGGTAGTTCTGTGAAAGATGAAGTAAAACAAAATGGCGTTTCTTCCCAGCGAGACGCTCCTCCTCCTCCTTCCTCTTCTTCATCCTCTCGACCGGAGTCTTCCTCGCTGCTCGCTACCCCCTCTTCGTCCAAACAGTCGTGGCTGCTCCGCCTGTTCGAGTCCAAGCTGTTTGACGTCTCCATGGCGATCTCCTACCTGTATAAGTCCAAAGAGCCGGGGGTGCAGGCGTACATCGGGAACCGTCTGTTCAGCTTCACCGACAGCGAGGTGGACTTCTACCTCCCTCAGCTGCTCAACATGTACGTGCACATGGACACGGAGGTGGGGGACGCCATCAGCCCCTACCTGGTGAGTAAACCATAGATTACAGTTAGCATCAGTCTCTACCTGGTGAGTAAACCATAGATTACAGTTAGC
This sequence comes from Pogonophryne albipinna, assembly GCA_028583405.1. Lineage (NCBI taxonomy): Eukaryota > Metazoa > Chordata > Actinopteri > Perciformes > Artedidraconidae > Pogonophryne > Pogonophryne albipinna. The sequence goes on from JAPTMU010000101.1 coordinate 60,528, forward strand.
ATCAGTCTCTACCTGGTGAGTAAACCATAGATTACAGTTAGCATCAGTCCCTACCTGGTGAGTAAACCATAGATTACAGTTAGCATCAGTCTCTACCTGGTGAGTAAACCATAGATTACAGTTAGCATCAGCCCCTACCTGGTGAGTAAACCATAGATTACAGTTAGCATCAGTCCCTACCTGGTGAGTAAACTATAGATTACAGTTAGCATCAGCCCCTACCTGGTGAGTAAACCATAGATTACAGTTAGCATCAGCCCCTACCGGGTGAGTAAACTATAGATTACAGTTAGCATCAGCCCCTACCTGGTGAGTAAACCATAGATTACAGTTAGCATCAGTCTCTACCTGGTGAGTAAACTATAGATTACAGTTAGCATCAGTCCCTACCTGGTGAGTAAACTATAGATTACAGTTAGCATCAGTCTCTACCTGGTGAGTAAACTATAGATTACAGTTAGCATCAGTCCCTACCTGGTGAGTAAACTATAGATTACAGTTAGCATCAGCCCCTACCTGGTGAGTAAACCATAGATTACAGTTAGCATCAGTCTCTACCTGGTGAGTAAACCATAGATTACAGTTAGCATCAGTCTCTACCTGGTGAGTAAACCATAGATTACAGTTAGCATCAGCCCCTACCTGGTGAGTAAACTATAGATTACAGTTGGCATCAGTCCCTACCTGGTGAGTAAACTATAGATTACAGTTAGCATCAGTCCCTACCTGGTGAGTAAACTATAGATTACAGTTAGCATCAGCCCCTACCTGGTGAGTAAACTATAGATTACAGTTAGCATCAGTCCCTACCTGGTGAGTAAACTATAGATTACAGTTAGCATCAGTCCCTACCTGGTGAGTAAACTATAGATTACAGTTAGCATCAGTCCCTACCTGGTGAGTAAACTATAGATTACAGTTAGCATCAGCCCCTACCTGGTGAGTAAACTAAAGATTACAGTTAGCATCAGCCCCTACCTGGTGAGTAAACTATAGATTACAGTTAGCATCAGCCCCTACCTGGTGAGTAAACTATAGATTACAGTTAGCATCAGTCCCTACCTGGTGAGTAAACCATAGATTACAGTTAGCATCAGTCCCTACCTGGTGAGTAAACCATAGATTACAGTTAGCATCAGTCCCTACCTGGTGAGTAAACTATAGATTACAGTTAGCATCAGCCCCTACCTGGTGAGTAAACTATAGATTACAGTTAGCATCAGCCCCTACCTGGTGAGTAAACTATAGATTACAGTTAGCATCAGTCTCTACCTGGTGAGTAAACTATAGATTACAGTTAGCATCAGTCTCTACCTGGTGAGTAAACCATAGATTACAGTTAGCATCAGCCCCTACCTGGTGAGTAAACCATAGATTACAGTTAGCATCAGTCCCTACCTGGTGAGTAAACCATAGATTACAGTTAGCATCAGCCCCTACCTGGTGAGTAAACTATAGATTACAGTTAGCATCAGTCTCTACCTGGTGAGTAAACTATAGATTACAGTTAGCATCAGTCCCTACCTGGTGAGTAAACTATAGATTACAGTTAGCATCAGCCCCTACCTGGTGAGTAAACTATAGATTACAGTTAGCATCAGTCCCTACCTGGTGAGTAAACTATAGATTACAGTTAGCATCAGTCCCTACCTGGTGAGTAAACTATAGATTACAGTTAGCATCAGTCCCTACCTGGTGAGTAAACTATAGATTACAGTTAGCATAGTCTCGACCTGGTGAGTAAACTATAGATTACAGTTAGCATCAGCCCCTACCTGGTGAGTAAACTATAGATTACAGTTAGCATCAGCCCCTACCTGGTGAGTAAACTATAGATTACAGTTAGCATCAGCCCCTACCTGGTGAGTAAACTATAGATTACAGTTAGCATCAGTCTCTACCTGGTGAGTAAACTATAGATTACAGTTAGCATCAGCCCCTACCTGGTGAGTAAACTATAGATTACAGTTAGCATCAGTCCCTACCTGGTGAGTAAACTATAGATTACAGTTAGCATCAGCCCCTACCTGGTGAGTAAACTATAGATTACAGTTAGCATCAGTCTACCTGGTGAGTAAACTATAGATTACAGTTAGCATCAGCCCCTACCTGGTGAGTAAACTATAGATTACAGTTAGCATCAGTCTCTACCTGGTGAGTAAACTATAGATTACAGTTAGCATCAGCCCCTACCTGGTGAGTAAACCATAGATTACAGTTAGCATCAGTCTCTACCTGGTGAGTAAACTATAGATTACAGTTAGCATCAGCCCCTACCTGGTGAGTAAACTATAGATTACAGTTAGCATCAGCCCCTACCTGGTGAGTAAACCATAGATTACAGTTAGCATCAGTCTCTACCTGGTGAGTAAACTATAGATTACAGTTAGCATCAGTCCCTACCTGGTGAGTAAACTAAAGATTACAGTTAGCATCAGTCTCTACCTGGTGAGTAAACTATAGATTACAGTTAGCATCAGTCTCTACCTGGTGAGTAAACTATAGATTACAGTTAGCATCAGTCCCTACCTGGTGAGTAAACTAAAGATTACAGTTAGCATCAGTCTCTACCTGGTGAGTAAACTATAGATTACAGTTAGCATCAGTCCCTACCTGGTGAGTAAACTAAAGATTACAGTTAGCATCAGTCTCTACCTGGTGAGTAAACTAAAGATTACAGTTAGCATCAGTCTCTACCTGGTGAGTAAACTATAGATTACAGTTAGCATCAGCCCCTACCTGGTGAGTAAACTATAGATTACAGTTAGCATCAGCCCCTACCTGGTGAGTAAACTAAAGATTACAGTTAGCATCAGTCTCTACCTGGTGAGTAAACTATAGATTACAGTTAGCATCAGCCCCTACCTGGTGAGTAAACTAAAGATTACAGTTAGCATCAGTCCCTACCTGGTGAGTAAACTATAGATTACAGTTAGCATCAGCCCCTACCTGGTGAGTAAACTAAAGATTACAGTTAGCATCAGTCTCTACCTGGTGAGTAAACTATAGATTACAGTTAGCATCAGCCCCTACCTGGTGAGTAAACTATAGATTACAGTTAGCATCAGCCCCTACCTGGTGAGTAAACTAAAGATTACAGTTAGCATCAGTCCCTACCTGGTGAGTAAACTATAGATTACAGTTAGCATCAGTCTCTACCTGGTGAGTAAACTAAAGATTACAGTTAGCATCAGTCTCTACCTGGTGAGTAAACTTTAGATTACAGTTAGCATCAGTCCCTACCTGGTGAGTAAACTATAGATTACAGTTAGCATCAGTCTCTACCTGGTGAGTAAACTAAAGATTACAGTTAGCATCAGCCCCTACCTGGTGAGTAAACCATAGATTACAGTTAGCATCAGTCCCTACCTGGTGAGTAAACTAAAGATTACAGTTAGCATCAGTCTCTACCTGGTGAGTAAACTAAAGATTACAGTTAGCATCAGCCCCTACCTGGTGAGTAAACTATAGATTACAGTTAGCATCAGTCCCTACCTGGTGAGTAAACTAAAGATTACAGTTAGCATCAGTCTCTACCTGGTGAGTAAACTAAAGATTACAGTTAGCATCAGCCCCTACCTGGTGAGTAACTAAAGATTACAGTTAGCATCAGCCCCTACCTGGTGAGTAAACTAAAGATTACAGTTAGCATCAGTCCCTACCTGGTGAGTAAACTAAAGATTACAGTTAGCATCAGCCCCTACCTGGTGAGTAAACTAAAGATTACAGTTAGCATCAGCCCCTACCTGGTGAGTAAACTAAAGATTACAGTTAGCATCAGCCCCTACCTGGTGAGTAAACTATAGATTACAGTTAGCATCAGCCCCTACCTGGTGAGTAAACTAAAGATTACAGTTAGCATCAGTCCCTACCTGGTGAGTAAACTAAAGATTACAGTTAGCATCAGCCCCTACCTGGTGAGTAAACTAAAGATTACAGTTAGCATCAGTCCCTACCTGGTGAGTAAACTAAAGATTACAGTTAGCATCAGCCCCTACCTGGTGAGTAAACTAAAGATTACAGTTAGCATCAGCCCCTACCTGGTGAGTAAACTATAGATTACAGTTAGCATCAGTCTCTACCTGGTGAGTAAACTAAAGATTACGGTTAGCATCAGTCCCTACCTGGTGAGTAAACTAAAGATTACAGTTAGCATCAGTCCCTACCTGGTGAGTAAACTATAGATTACAGTTAGCATCAGCCCCTACCTGGTGAGTAAACTAAAGATTACAGTTAGCATCAGTCTCTACCTGGTGAGTAAACTATAGATTACAGTTAGCATCAGTCCCTACCTGGTGAATAAACTAAAGATTACAGTTAGCATCAGTCCCTACCTGGTGAGTAAACTATAGATTACAGTTAGCATCAGCCCCTACCTGGTGAGTAAACCATAGATTACAGTTAGCATCAGTCCCTACCTGGTGAGTAAACCATAGATTACAGTTAGCATCAGTCCCTACCTGGTGAGTAAACCATAGATTACAGTTAGCATCAGCCCCTACCTGGTGAGTAAACTATAGATTACAGTTAGCATCAGTCCCTACCTGGTGAGTAAACCATAGATTACAGTTAGCATCAGCCCCTTCCTGGTGAGTCCTGTTCTCTATAGATTACAGTTAGCATCAGCCCCTTCCTGGTGAGTCCTGTTCTCTATAGATTACAGTTAGCATCAGTCCCTACCTGGTGAGTCCTGTTCTCTATAGATTACAGTTAGCATCAGCCCCTTCCTGGTGAGTCCTGTTCTCTATAGATTACAGTTAGCATCAGCCCCTACCTGGTGAGTCCTGTTCTCTATAGATTACAGTTAGCATCAGCCCCTACCTGGTGAGTCCTGTTCTCTATAGATTACAGTTAGCATCAGCCCCTACCTGGTGAGTCCTGTTCTCTATAGATTACAGTTAGCATCAGCCCCTACCTGGTGAGTCCTGAGACGACTTTCTGTTGGTTTCTGACTAGAAGTTTGTTGACTTCACTTCACCTGAGTCGAGTGTCTGTTATCTAAACTTCTACAGTCGGTCAGACTCGAGATGACGTGCCACTGAGATGGATACTTGGCATTGTTTTGGCATTTGTCCTGGATGAGGTTCTGTTTACCTGGTGGGCGTTCCCTTTGGCTGAAGAGGTTCCAGTTGTCCTGGATGAGGTTCTGTTTACCTGGTGGGCGTTCCCTTTGGCTGAAGAGGTTCCAGTTGTCCTGGATGAGGTTCTGTTTACCTGGTGGGCGTTCCCTTTGGCTGAAGAGGTTCCAGTTGTCCTGGATGAGGTTCTTGTTGGTCTAAAGGGGGTTTGATTGGTTTAGCAAAGATTACCATAAGGACGTTTTTCCTTGTCCGATGTGAGGGTCAGAGGACAGAGGCTGTCGTATTGATATTCTCTACAAACTGTAAAGTCCACTGAGACGAAGGTAACATTGATTGATTGATTTGTCTCTCTTAGATCCACCGCTGTCGAGGAGGCATCACCTTCTCCCTGCTGACGGCCTGGCTGCTGGGAGCGTATTCCTCTGACATGCACATCTCCACCCAGCGTCACTCCAGAGGAAACAAGCTGCGGAAACTCATCCTGTCCGACGAGCTGAAGCCCTCTAACCCTCCAGCTGATCCTCACCGCGGGGGGTCTGTCTCCGGCAGCCCCTCTCCGTCTCATCGCCGCTGCCACCGCCGCCACAACAGCAACAACAACGTGGACTCAGCGTCTCCGCTTCCCCCCCCAGAGAGTCCCGTTCTGGGGGAGGGCGAGGTGATCGTCTCCCCCTCCAGGAAGACCCACCAGAGGTCAAAGTCTGATGTGAACACAGCCAGCAGTGGGTTTGGATCCGGCCTCAGGAGGACAGGAAGTAACCCCAGAGTGGAGGCCGTGCCGGAGGAGGTGAGGCTTTTATTTAGAAACTCGTCTCAGAACCAGGTAGCACGTACGAGGAATTTCACTTGGTGTTCGGGTGCAGACATAAAAGTCAAACAAAAAGTGAAAACTATTGAACTCATTGTAGGGAGCTGGGATTTATAAAAGTTAAATAAAATACTGAGATTTTCTTTTTGAAAGTCATGTCAGTGTTGGGAGTGTTTGGTTTTATAAAAGTTAAATACTGAGGCTTTTATTTAGTAACTAAACAGTTAAATAAAGTACTGCCACTAATAGAGAGACAGGCCAAGATGATAATTAACATATATATACTGTAAATATATATATATATATATATATATATAATTAACCCGTGATATCTCCTCTCTGCAGCTGGAGCGTCTTCGGCCTCAGAGAGAACTGGTGAAGTCTCTGCTGGGCATCGGGAGGCGTTTGGCGACGCTGCCGACCAAAGAGCAGAAGACTCAGCGTCTGATCACTGAACTCTCGCTGCTGAACCACAAGCTGCCCGCTCGAGTCTGGATGCCCACGGCTGAGAACCAGCATCACGTCGTCAGGATCCCAAACACCCAGGCTGTGGTGCTCAACTCCAAGGACAAGGTAACACCGTTAGCTTAGCATAGAGACAAGGGAACACCGTTAGCTTAGCATAGAGACAGGGGAACACCGTAAGCTTAGCATAGAGACAAGGGAACACCGTTAGCTTAGCATAGAGACAAGGTAACACCGTAAGCTTAGCATAGAGACAAGGGATCACTGTTAGCGTAGCATAGAGACAAGGGATCACTGTTAGCGTAGCATAGAGACAAGGTAACACCGTTAGCTTAGCATAGAGACAAGGTAACACCGTTAGCTTAGCATAGAGACAAGGTAAAACTGTTAGCTTAGCATAGAGACAAGGGAACACGTAAGCTTAGCATAGAGACAAGGTAACACCGTAAGCTTAGCATAGAGACAAGGTAACACCGTTAGCTTAGCATAGAGACAAGGGAACACCGTTAGCTTAGCATAGAGACAAGGTAACACCGTTAGCTTAGCATAGAGACAAGGGAACACCGTAAGCTTAGCATAGAGACAATGGATCACTGTTAGCTTAGCATAGAGACAAGGTAACACCGTTAGCTTAGCATAGAGACAAGGTAACACCGTTAGCTTAGCATAGAGACAAGGGAACACCGTTAGCTTAGCATAGAGACAAGGTAACACCGTTAGCTTAGCATAGAGACAAGGGAACACCGTAAGCTTAGCATAGAGACAATGGATCACTGTTAGCTTAGCATAGAGACAAGGTAACACCGTTAGCTTAGCATAGAGACAAGGTAACACCGTTAGCTTAGCATAGAGACAAGGTAACACCGTTAGCTTAGCATAGAGACAAGGTAACACCGTAAGCTTAGCATAGAGACAAGGGATCACTGTTAGCTTAGCATAGAGACAAGGGAACACCGTAAGCTTAGCATAGAGACAAGGTAACAACGTAAGCTTAGCATAGAGACAAGGGAACACCGTTAGCTTACCATAGAGACAAGGGAACACCGAAAGCTTAGCATAGAGACAAGGGAACACCGAAAGCTTAGCATAGAGACAAGGGATCACTGTTAGCTTAGCATAGAGACAAGGGATCACTGTTAGCTTAGCATAGAGACAAGGGAACACCGAAAGCTTAGCATAGAGACAAGGTAACACCGTTAGCTTAGCATAGAGACAAGGTAACACCGTTAGCTTAGCATAGAGACAAGGGATCACTGTTAGCTTAGCATAGAGACAAGGTAACACCGTTAGCTTAGCATAGAGACAAGGTAACACCGTTAGCTTAGCATAGAGACAAGGTAACACCGTTAGCTTAGCATAGAGACAAGGTAACACGTTAGCTTAGCATAGAGACAAGGTAACACCGTTAGCTTAGCATAGAGACAAGGTAACACAGTTAGCTTAGCATAGAGACAAGGTAACACAGTTAGCTTAGCATAGAGACAAGATAACACCGTTAGCTTAGCATAGAGACAAGGTAACACCGTTAGCTTAGCATAGAGACAAGGTAACACCGTTAGCTTAGCATAGAGACAAGGGAACACCGTAAGCTTAGCATAGAGACAATGGATCACTGTTAGCTTAGCATAGAGACAAGGTAACACCGTTAGCTTAGCATAGAGACAAGGTAACACCGTTAGCTTAGCATAGAGACAAGGTAACACCGTTAGCTTAGCATAGAGACAAGGGATCACTGTTAGCTTAGCATAGAGACAAGGTAACACAGTTAGCTTAGCATAGAGACAAGATAACACCGTTAGCTTAGCATAGAGACAAGGTAACACCGTTAGCTTAGCATAGAGACAAGGTAACACCGTTAGCTTAGCATAGAGACAAGGGAACACCGTAAGCTTAGCATAGAGACAATGGATCACTGTTAGCTTAGCATAGAGACAAGGTAACACCGTTAGCTTAGCATAGAGACAAGGTAACACCGTTAGCTTAGCATAGAGACAAGGTAACACCGTAAGCTTAGCATAGAGACAAGGGATCACTGTTAGCTTAGCATAGAGACAAGGGAACACCGTAAGCTTAGCATAGAGACAAGGTAACAACGTAAGCTTAGCATAGAGACAAGGGAACACCGTTAGCTTACCATAGAGACAAGGGAACACCGAAAGCTTAGCATAGAGACAAGGGAACACCGAAAGCTTAGCATAGAGACAAGGTAACACCGAAAGCCTAGCATAGAGACAAGGGATCACTGTTAGCTTAGCATAGAGACAAGGGATCACTGTTAGCTTAGCATAGAGACAAGGGAACACCGAAAGCTTAGCATAGAGACAAGGTAACACCGTTAGCTTAGCATAGAGACAAGGTAACACCGTTAGCTTAGCATAGAGACAAGGGATCACTGTTAGCTTAGCATAGAGACAAGGTAACACCGTTAGCTTAGCATAGAGACAAGGGATCACTGTTAGCTTAGCATAGAGACAAGGTAACACCGTTAGCTTAGCATAGAGACAAGGTAACACCGTTAGCTTAGCATAGAGACAAGGTAACACCGTTAGCTTAGCATAGAGACAAGGTAACATGTTAGCTTAGCATAGAGACAAGGGATCACTGTTAGCTTAGCATAGAGACAAGGTAACACCGTTAGCTTAGCATAGAGACAAGGTAACACCGTTAGCTTAGCATAGAGACAAGGTAACACCGTTAGCTTAGCATAGAGACAAGGGATCACTGTTAGCTTAGCATAGAGACAAGGTAACACAGTTAGCTTAGCATAGAGACAAGATAACACCGTTAGCTTAGCATAGAGACAAGGTAACACCGTTAGCTTAGCATAGAGACAAGGTAACACCGTTAGCTTAGCATAGAGACAAGGTAACACCGTTAGCTTAGCATAGAGACAAGGTAACACGTTAGCTTAGCATAGAGACAAGGGATCACTGTTAGCTTAGCATAGAGACAAGGTAACACCGTTAGCTTAGCATAGAGACAAGGTAACACCGTTAGCTTAGCATAGAGACAAGGTAACACCGTTAGCTTAGCATAGAGACAAGGGATCACTGTTAGCTTAGCATAGAGACAAGGTAACACAGTTAGCTTAGCATAGAGACAAGATAACACCGAAAGCTTAGCATAGAGACAAGGTAACACCGAAAGCCTAGCATAGAGACAAGGTAACACCGAAAGCTTAGCATAGAGACAAGGGATCACTGTTAGCTTAGCATAGAGACAAGGGATCACTGTTAGCTTAGCATAGAGACAAGGGAACACCGAAAAGCTTAGCATAGAGACAAGGTAACACCGTTAGCTTAGCATAGAGACAAGGTAACACCGTTAGCTTAGCATAGAGACAAGGGATCACTGTTAGCTTAGCATAGAGACAAGGTAACACCGTTAGCTTAGCATAGAGACAAGGTAACACCGTTAGCTTAGCATAGAGACAAGGTAACACCGTTAGCTTAGCATAGAGACAAGGTAACACGTTAGCTTAGCATAGAGACAAGGGATCACTGTTAGCTTAGCATAGAGACAAGGTAACACCGTTAGCTTAGCATAGAGACAAGGTAACACCGTTAGCTTAGCATAGAGACAAGGTAACACCGTTAGCTTAGCATAGAGACAAGGGATCACTGTTAGCTTAGCATAGAGACAAGGTAACACAGTTAGCTTAGCATAGAGACAAGATAACACCGTTAGCTTAGCATAGAGACAAGGTAACACCGTTAGCTTAGCATAGAGACAAGGTAACACCGTTAGCTTAGCATAGAGACAAGGTAACACCGTTAGCTCTTCAATCTGAGCAAAAGAGGCAAACAACATGAAGAGCAATGTCTCCACGATGAAGAGAGAGCTTTTATACAGTTACAATGAAGACGTGCTTAGTCATGAGATAACTGACCCCTGACCCCTAACCCTATCAATAGACCCATGATCAGGTCACTTTGTGGTCACATGACACCTTGTGACTGATCATCTTCCTGGTCACATGACACCTTGTGACTGATCATCCTCCTGGTCACATGACTCCTTGTGACTGATCATCCTCCTGGTCACATGACACCTTGTGACTGATCATCTTCCTGGTCACATGACACCTTGTGACTGATCATCTTCCTGGTCACATGACTCCTTGTGACTGATCATCCTCCTGGTCACATGACTCCTTGTGACTGATCATCCTCCTGGTCACATGACACCTTGTGACTGATCATCTTCCTGGTCACATGACACCTTGTGACTGATCATCTTCCTGGTCACATGACTCCTTGTGACTGATCATCCTCCTGGTCACATGACTCCTTGTGACTGATCATCCTCCTGGTCACATGACACCTTGTGACTGATCATCCTCCTGGTCACATGACACCTTGTGACTGATCATCCTCCTGGTCACATGACACCTTGTGACTGATCATCCTCCTGGTCACATGACACCTTGTGACTGATCATCCTCCTGGTCACATGACTCCTTGTGACTGATCATCCTCCTGGTCACATGACTCCTTGTGACTGATCATCCTCCTGGTCACATGACTCCTTGTGACTGATCATCCTCCTGGTCACATGACACCTTGTGACTGATCATCTTCCTGGTCACATGACACCTTGTGACTGATCATCCTCCTGGTCACATGACTCCTTGTGACTGATCATCCTCCTGGTCACATGACACCTTGTGACTGATCATCCTCCTGGTCACATGACACCTTGTGACTGATCATCCTCCTGGTCACATGACACCTTGTGACTGATCATCCTCCTGGTCACATGACACCTTGTGACTGATCATCCTCCTGGTCACATGACACCTTGTGACTGATCATCCTCCTGGTCACATGACACCTTGTGACTGATCATCCTCCTGGTCACATGACACCTTGTGACTGATCATCCTCCTGGTCACATGACACCTTGTGACTGATCATCCTCCTGGTCACATGACTCCTTGTGACTGATCTTCCTCCTGGTCACATGACACCTTGTGACTGATCATCCTCCTGGTCACATGACTCCTTGTGACTGATCATCCTCCTGGTCACATGACACCTTGTGACTGATCATCCTCCTGGTCACATGACTCCTTGTGACTGATCATCCTCCTGGTCACATGACTCCTTGTGACTGATCTTCCTCCTGGTCACATGACACCTTGTGACTGATCATCCTCCTGGTCACATGACTCCTTGTGACTGATCATCCTCCTGGTCACATGACTCCTTGTGACTGATCATCCTCCTGAGTGCTCAGATCTACTGTCTCTCGACATGTAAGGCTTAGTGTTATTTATATGTTAAATATAACATCATAGCATTCAATTCACTGATAATCATAATTTCCATTACAGTAACACACCTGAGAGCACAGTTAGCTTAGCAATATGACAAGGTAGCACCTGACACAGGTAACTACAGTGAAACCACAAAGACTTTGAAGTAATGCAATCAACTCTGAAGAAATAAACTCAGAACAAAGATTAGAAGCAGGTGTAAACTGTTAGCCTAGCTTAGGAAACACAGGTGTAAACTGTTAGCCTAGCTTAGGAAACACAGGTGTAAACTGTTAGCCCTAGCTTAGGAAACACAGGTGTAAACTGTTAGCCTAGCTTAGGAAACACAGGTGTAAACTGTTAGCCTAGCTTAGGAAACACAGGTGTAAACTGTTAGCCTAGCTTAGGAAACACAGGTGTAAACTGTTAGCCTAGCTTAGGAAACACAGGTGTAAACTGTTAGCCTAGCTTAGGAAACACAGGTGTAAACTGTTAGCCTAGCTTAGGAAACACAGGTGTAAACTGTTAGCCTAGCTTAGGAAACACAGGTAGAAACTGTTAGCCTAGCTTAGGAAACACAGGTAGAAACTGTTAGCCTAGCTTAGGAAACACAGGTGTAAACTGTTAGCCTAGCTTAGGAAACACAGGTAGAAACTGTTAGCCTAGCTTAGGAAACACAGGTGTAAACTGTTAGCCTAGCTTAGGAAACACAGGTAGAAACTGTTAGCCTAGCTTAGGAAACACAGGTAGAAACTGTTAGCCTAGCTTAGGAAACACAGGTAGGAACTGTTAGCCTAGCTTAGGAAACACAGGTGTAAACTGTTAGCCTAGCTTAGGAAACACAGGTGTAAACTGTTAGCCTAGCTTAGGAAACACAGGTGTAAACTGTTAGCCTAGCTTAGGAAACACAGGTGTAAACTGTTAGCCTAGCTTAGGAAACACAGGTGTAAACTGTTAGCCTAGCTTAGGAAACACAGGTGTAAACTGTTAGCCTAGCTTAGGAAACACAGGTGTAAACTGTTAGCCTAGCTTAGGAAACACAGGTGTAAACTGTTAGCCTAGCTTAGGAAACACAGGTAGTAAACTGTTAGCCTAGCTTAGGAAACACAGGTAGAAACTGTTAGCCTAGGCTTAGGAACACAGGTAGAACTGTTAGCCTAGCTTAGGAAAACACAGGTGTAAACTGTTAGCCTAGCTTAGGAAACACAGGTAGAAACTGTTAGCCTAGCTTAGGAAACACAGGTGTAAACTGTTAGCCTAGCTTAGGAAACACAGGTAGAAACTGTTAGCCTAGCTTAGGAAACACAGGTAGAAACTGTTAGCCTAGCTTAGGAAACACAGGTAGGAACTGTTTAGCCTAGCTTAGGAAACACAGGTGTAACGTTAGCCTAGCTTAGGAAACACAGGTGTAAACTGTTAGCCTAGCTTAGGAAACCAGGTGTAAACTGTTAGCCTAGCTTAGGAAACACAGGTAGGAACTGTTAGCCTAGCTTAGGAAACACAGGTAGAACTGTTAGCCTAGCTTAGGAAACACAGGTGTAAACTGTTAGCCTAGCTTAGGAACACAGTGTAAACTGTTAGCCTAGCTTAGGAAACACAGGTGTAAACTGTTAGCCTAGCTTAGGAAACACAGGTGTAAACTGTTAGCCTATCTTAGGAAACACAGGTAGGAACTGTTAGCCTAGCTTAGGAAACACAGGTAGAAACTGTTAGCCTAGCTTAGGAAACACAGGTAGAAACTGTTAGCCTAGCTTAGGAAACACAGGTAGAAACTGTTAGCCTAGCTTAGGAAACACAGGTAGAAACTGTTAGCCTAGCTTAGGAAACACAGGTGTAAACTGTTAGCCTAGCTTAGGAAACACAGGTGTAAACTGTTAGCCTACGCTTAGAAACACAGGTGTAAACTGTTAGCCTAGCTAGGAACACAGGTAGGAACTGTTAGCCTAGCTCTAGGAAACACAGTGTAAACTGTTAGCCTAGCTTAGGAAACACAGGTAGAAACTGTTAGCCTAGCTTAGGAACACAGGTGTAAACTGTTAGCCTAGCTTAGGAAACACAGGTAGGAACTGTTAGCCTAGCTTAGGAAACACAGGTGTAAACTGTTAGCCTAGCTTAGAAACACAGGTAGGAACTGTTAGCCTAGCTTAGGAACACAGGTGTAAACTGTTAGCCTAGCTTAGGAAACACAGGTGTAAACTGTTAGCCTAGCTTAGGAAACACAGGTGTAAACTGTTAGCCTAGCTTAGGAAACACAGGTAGAAACTGTTAGCCTAGCTTAGGAAACACAGGTGTAAACTGTTAGCCTAGCTTAGGAAACACAGTAGAAACTGTTAGCCTAGCTTAGGAAACACAGGTGTAAACTGTTAGCCTAGCTTAGGAAACACAGGTGTAAACTGTTAGCCTAGCTTAGGAAACACAGGTGTAAACTGTTAGCCTAGCTTAGGAAACACAGGTGTAAACTGTTAGCCTAGCTTAGGAAACACAGGTAGAAACTGTTAGCCTAGCTTAGGAAACACAGGTGTAAACTGTTAGCCTAGCTTAGGAAACACAGGTAGAAACTGTTAGCCTAGCTTAGGAAACACAGGTGTAAACTGTTAGCCTAGCTTAGGAAACACAGGTAGGAACTGTTAGCCTAGCTTAGGTAACACAGGTAGAAACTGTTAGCCTAGCTTAGGAAACACAGGTAGGAACTGTTAGCCTAGCTTAGGAAACACAGGTAGGAACTGTTAGCCTGCTTAGGAACACAGGTAGAAACTGTTAGCCTAGCTTGGAAACACAGGTGTAAACTGTTAGCCTAGCTTAGGAACACAGGTGTAAACTGTTAGCCTAGCTTAGGAAACACAGGTGTAAACTGTTAGCCTAGCTTAGGAAACACAGGTAGAAACTGTTAGCCTAGCTTAGGAAACACAGGTGTAAACTGTTAGCCTAGCTTAGGAAACACAGGTAGGAACTGTTAGCCTAGCTTAGGTAACACAGTAAACTGTTAGCCTAGCTTAGGAACACAGGTGTAAACTGTTAGCCTAGCTTAGGAAACACAGGTGTAAACTGTTAGCCTAGCTTAGGAAACACAGTGTAAACTGTTAGCCTAGCTTAGGAAACACAGTGTAACTGTTAGCCTAGCTTAGGAAACACAGGTAGGAACTGTTAGCCTAGCTTAGGAACACAGGTAGGAACTGTTAGCCTAGCTTAGGAAACACAGGTAGAAACTGTTAGCCTAGCTTAGGAACACAGGTGTAAACTGTTAGCCTAGCTTAGGAAACACAGGTGTAACTGTTAGCCTAGCTTAGGAAACACAGGTGTAAACTGTTAGCCTAGCTTAGGAAACACAGGTGTAAACTGTTAGCCTAGCTTAGGAAACACAGGTTAGGAACTGTTAGCCTAGCTTAGAAACACAGGTAGGAACTGTTAGCCTAGCTTAGGAAACACAGGTAGAAACTGTTAGCCTAGCTTAGGAAACACAGGTGTAAACTGTTAGCCTAGCTTAGGAAACACAGGTGTAAACTGTTAGCCTAGCTTAGGAAACACAGGTGTAAACTGTTAGCCTAGCTTAGGAAACACAGGTAGAAACTGTAGCCTAGCTTAGGAAACACAGGTGTCAACTGTTAGCCTAGCTTAGGAAACACAGGTAGGAACTGTTAGCCTAGCTTAGGTAACACAGGTAGGAACTGTTAGCCTAGCTTAGGAACACAGGTGTAAACTGTTAGCCTAGCTTAGGAAACACAGGTGTAAACTGTTAGCCTAGCTTAGGAAACACAGGTGT
>JAPTMU010000101.1:76898-101898 GCA_028583405.1 Pogonophryne albipinna
CAGAGCGTTTACCGCGCCCCGTCTTTCTCTTTCTTAGTGGAGTGGCGCTCCCTTCAGAGCGTTTACCGCGCCCCGTCTTTCTCTTTCTTAGTGGAGTGGCGCCTCCCTTCAGAGCGTTTACCGCGCCCGTCTTTCTCTTTCTTAGTGGAGTGGCGCCTCCCTTCAGAGCGTTTACCGCGCCCCGTCTTTCTCTTTCTTAGTGGAGTGGCGCCTCCCTTCAGAGCGTTTCCCGCGCCCCGTCTTTCTCTTTCTTAGTGGAGTGGCGCCTCCCTTCAGAGCGTTTACCGCGCCCCGTCTTTCTCTTTCTTAGTGGAGTGGGCGCCTCCCTTCAGAGCGTTTCCCGCGCCCCGTCTTTCTCTTTCTTAGTGGAGTGGCGCCTCCCTTCAGAGCGTTTACCGCGCCCCGTCTTTTCTCTTTCTAGTGGAGTGGCGCCTCCTTCAGAGCGTTTACCGCGCCCCGTCTTTCTCTTTCTTAGTGGAGTGGCGCCTCTCTTCAGAGCGTTTACCGCGCTCCGTCTTTCTCTTTCTTAGTGGAGTGGCGCCTCCCTTCAGAGCGTTTACCGCGCCCCGTCTTTCTCTTTCTTAGTGGAGTGGCGCCTCTCTTCAGAGCGTTTACCGCGCCCCGTCTTTCTCTTTCTTAGTGGAGTGGCGCCTCCCTTCAGAGCGTTTCCCGCGCCCCGTCTTCTCTTTCTTAGTGGAGTGGCGCCTCCCTTCAGAGCGTTTACCGCGCCCCGTCTTTCTCTTTCTTAGTGGAGTGGCGCCTCCCTTCAAGCGTTTCCGCGCCCCGTCTTTCTCTTTCTTAGTGGAGTGGCGCCTCCCTTCAGAGCGTTTACCGCGCCCCGTCTTTCTCTTTCTTAGTGGAGTGGCGCCTCCCTTCAGAGCGTTTACCCGCCCCCGTCTTTCTCTTTCTTAGTGGAGTGGCGCCTCCCTTCAGAGCGTTTACCGCGCCCCGTCTTTCTCTTTCTTAGTGGAGTGGCGCCTCCCTTCAGAGCGTTTACCGCGCCCCGTCTTTCTCTTTCTTAGTGGAGTGGCGCCTCCCTTCAGAGCGTTTACCGCGCCCCGTCTTTCTCTTTCTTAGTGGAGTGGCGCCTCCCTTTCAGAGCGTTTACCGCGCCCGTCTTTCTCTTTCTGAGTGGAGTGGCGCCTCCCTTCAAGCGTTTACCGCGCCCCGTCTTTCTCTTTCTTAGTGGAGTGGCGCCTCCCTTCAGAGCGTTTCCCGCGCCCCGTCTTTCTCTTTCTTAGTGGAGTGGCGCCTCCCTTCAGAGCGTTTACCGCGCCCCGTCTTTCTCTTTCTTAGTGGAGTGGCGCCTCCCTTCAGAGCGTTTACCGCGCCCCGTCTTTCTCTTTCTTAGTGGAGTGGCGCCTCCTTCAGAGCGTTTACCGCGCCCGTCTTTCTCTTTCTTAGGGAGTGGCGCCTCCCTTCAGAGCGTTTACCGCGCCCCGTCTTTCTCTTTCTTAGTGGAGTGGCGCCTCCCTTCAGAGCGTTTCCGCGCCCCGTCTTTCTCTTTCTTAGTGGAGTGGCGCCTCCTTCAGAGCGTTTACCGCGCCCCGTCTTTCTCTTTCTTAGTGGAGTGGCGCCTCCCTTCAGAGCGTTTCCCGCGCCCCGTCTTTCTCTTTCTTAGTGGAGTGGCGCCTCCCTTCAGAGCGTTTACCGCGCCCCGTCTTTCTCTTTCTGAGTGGAGTGGCGCCTCCCTTCAGAGCGTTTTCCCGCGCCCCGTCTTTCTCTTTCTTAGTGGAGTGGCGCCTCCCTTCAGAGCGTTCCGCGCCCCGGTCTTTCTCTTTCTTAGTGGAGTGGCGCCTCCTTCAGAGCGTTACCGCGCCCGTCTTTCTCTTTCTTAGTGGAAGTGAGCGCCCTCCCTTCAGAGCGTTTACCGCGCCCCGTCTTCTCTTTCTTAGTGGAGTGGCGCCTCCCTTCAGAGCGTTTCCCGCGCCCCGTCTTTCTCTTTCTTAGTGGAGTGGCGCCTCCCTTCAGAGCGTTTACCGCGCCCGTCTTTCTCTTTCTTAGTGGAGTGGCGCCTCCCTTCAGAGCGTTTCCCGCGCCCCGTCTTTCTCTTTCTTAGTGGAGTGGCGCCTCCCTTCAGAGCGTTTACCGCGCCCCGTCTTTCTCTTTCTTAGTGGAGTGGCGCCTCCCTTCAGAGCGTTTACCGCGCCCCGTCTTTCTCTTTCTTAGTGGAGTGGCGCCTCCCTTCAGAGCGTTTACCGCGCCCCGTCTTTCTCTTTCTTAGTGGAGTGGCGCCTCCCTTCAGAGCGTTTACCGCGCCCCGTCTTTCTCTTTCTTAGTGGAGTGGCGCCTCCCTTCAGAGCGTTTTACCGCGCCCCGTCTTTCTCTTTCTTAGTGGAGTGGCGCCTCCCTTCAGAGCGTTTACCGCGCCCCGTCTTTCTCTTTCTTAGTGGAGTGGCGCCTCCCTTCAGAGCGTTTACCGCGCCCCGTCTTTCTCTTTCTTAGTGGAGTGGCGCCTCCCTTCAGAGCGTTTACCGCGCCCCGTCTTTCTCTTTCTTAGTGGAGTGGCGCCTCCCTCAGAGCGTTTCCCGCGCCCCGTCTTTCTCTTTCTTAGTGGAGTGGCGCCTCCCTTCAGAGCGTTTACCGCGCCCCGTCTTTCTCTTTCTTAGTGGAGTGGCGCCTCCCTTCAGAGCGTTTCCCGCGCCCCGTCTTTCTCTTTCTTAGTGGAGTGGCGCCTCCCTTCAGAGCGTTTACCGCGCCCCGTCCTTTCTCTTCTTAGTGGAGTGGCGCCTCCCTTCAGAGCGTTTCCCGCGCCCCGTCTTTCTCTTTCTTAGTGGAGTGGCGCCTCCCTTCAGAGCGTTTCCCGCGCCCCGTCTTTCTCTTTCTTAGTGGAGTGGCGCCTCCCTTCAGAGCGTTTCCCGCGCCCCGTTCTTTCTCTTTCTTAGTGGAGTGGCGCCTCCCTTCAGAGCGTTTCCCGCGCCCCGTCTTTCTCTTTCTTAGTGGAGTGGCGCCTCCCTTCAGAGCGTTTCCCGCGCCCCGTCTTTCTCTTTCTTAGTGGAGTGGCGCCTCCCTTCAGAGCGTTTTCCCGCGCTCCCGTCTTTCTCTTTCTTAGTGGAGTGGCGCCTCCCTTCAGAGCGTTTCCCGCGCCCCGTCTTTCTCTTTCTTAGTGGAGTGGCGCCTCCCTTCAGAGCGTTTCCCGCGCCCCGTCTTTCTCTTTCTTAGTGGAGTGGCGCCTCCCTTCAGAGCGTTTCCCGCGCCCCGTCTTTCTCTTCTTAGTGGAGTGGCGCCTCCCTTCAGAGCGTTTCCCGCGCCCCGTCTTTCTCTTTCTTAGTGGAGTGGCGCCTCCCTTCAGAGCGTTTCCCGCGCCCCGTCTTTCTCTTTCTTAGTGGAGTGGCGCCTCCCTTCAGAGCGTTTCCCGCGTCCCGTCTTTGGTGTTATGAAGTGACTGAGCTCGTGAACTGCCTACGGGAGGGCGGGGGGAGTCTCGCTGCGGGGCAACAGTGGACCTCTGTCGCCTGTCAGCGCAACTTACATGATGCCGTTTAAAAAAATGAAGGGCGGTGCCGGCCGCCAGCGAACCGGGCCGGCCGCCAGCGAACCGGGCCGTCAGCGGCTATGATTCTCCAGAACACACAGATGGCCAGTCCGCCCTGTATTCCACCGGGTCGCCCCGGCGCAGACGGACCCGGTGGAATACAGGGTCTACCACGTTTAGGAACCGTTAAGAAGTTATGGGTACCCGGTACCCGGACTTTTCTTATCGGTTCTCATCTGGAACCGAGTTTTGGTTCCCAACCCTAGACATGAGGCATTTCGGGGGATCTGTTTGGTATTTGGACCAAAACACTTCATAGACGTGTGTGTGTGTGTGTGTGTGTGTGTGTGTGTGTGTGTGTGTGTGTGTGTGTGTGTGTGTGTGTGTGTGTGTGTGTGTGTGTGTGTGTGTGTGTGTGTGTGTGTGTGTGTGTGTGTGTGTGTGTGTGTGTGTGTGTTCAGAGTCCGGAAACAGTGGCGTCGGTGGGGAAACTGAGTTATAACCAGCTGGTGGAGAAAATCATCGACTACAAACACTCTGCAGACAGCAGCCGAGTCAGTGAAGGTAACACACACACATGAACACGTGTGAAGATTTTACATCTTTGTGACCCATTTCATAAATTCCCATTTTTTCCAACATTTTGTGGACATTTCTGAGTGTGTATTAATGTGTGTGTGTGTGTGTTGAGGTCTGGTTGCTGAGCAGTTCCTGGAGTCCACGGCGACGCAGCTCTCGTATCACGGTCTGTGTGAACTCAACGCCACGGCAACCGAGGGAGAGATCTCCGTGTTCTTCAGAAACAACCACTTCAGCACCATGATCAAACACAAGGTGCACACACACACACACAGAGAGACACACACACACACACACAGAGAGACACACACACACGCACCACACACACAGAGAGACACACACACACACGCACGCACCACACACACAGAGACACACACACACACCACACACACAGAGAGACACACACACGCACCACACACACAGAGAGACACACACACACAGAGACACACACACACACCACACACACAGAGAGACACACACTCACGCACCACACACACACACACACACACACCACACACACAGAGACACACACGCACGCACCACACACACAGAGAGACACACACACGCACCACACACACAGAGAGACACACACACACACACCACACACAGAGAGACACACACACGCACCACACACACACGCACGCACCACACACACAGAGAGACACACACGCACGCACCACACACACAGAGAGACACACACGCACGCACCACACACACAGAGAGACACACACACACACGCACGCACCACACACAGAGAGACACACACGCACGCACCACACACACAGAGAGACACACACACACACGCACGCACCACACACACACCACACACACAGAGAGACACACATGCACGCACCACACACACACACACCACACACACAGAGACACACACGCACGCACCACACACACAGAGAGATACACACACGCACCACACACACAGATAGACACACACACACACACACGCACGCACCACACACACAGAGACACACACACGCACCACACGCACGCATGGAGATCTAGCCGCTAAGAAGAGAACCAGCTTCGTAGGACCGGAAACCCAGAGTTTACCTGAAGTTAGCCGCTAAGAGAACATCCGGCTTCGTAGAACAGGCCTCTGTACTTGCTGTTACCTGTTGTTAATAAAGTTCCCCCCCCCTCAGGGCCACCTGTACCTGCTGGTGACGGATCAGGGCTTCCTGCAGGAGGAGGGTCTGGTCTTCGAGTCTCTTCACAACGTAGAGGGCGATGGTAACTTCTGTGACTCTGAGTTCAGGCTGTGTCTGCAGAGAGCTCCGGAGCCCAAGAGCAGCAAGCAGGAGCAGCAGAGGCAGATCGACCAGGTGCCAGTGTTCACGCAGTATTCACACACTCATGAGGCAGCTTCTAACACAGTCCTTCCTCTCTTCAGGACTACCTGGTGGCAGTGTCCCTGCAGCAGCTCCAGGGGGGGGCCCCGGGGCCTCTCAGTGATCTGGAGCTGGCCCAACAGCTGCAGCAGGAAGAATATCAACAACAACAACAACAACAACAGCAGCAAGAACAGAACCAGCAGGGGGCGTCACAGCCACCACCATCACAGGTACTAATACACTACAAGAATACCACAGCAGGTACTAATACACACATACTACACTGTGGAAATACTCTAGAACAGTGGTTCTCAACTGGTGGGTCGCGACCCCAAAGTCGCAGACGTGTGGGTGAAGAAAAAAGAAGAGAAAACTTGTCAGTGAGCCTCTCCGCTCACGCAGGGTTCAAAGAGGCACGGAAAGAGCAGGTTGGTTGATCACAGGCGTTTATTAGCTCCAAACAAAGCACACGCGGGTCTCAAACGTTGCCCGTGTGGGAACCTTCACAGG
Source organism: Pogonophryne albipinna (assembly GCA_028583405.1). Classification (NCBI taxonomy): domain Eukaryota; kingdom Metazoa; phylum Chordata; class Actinopteri; order Perciformes; family Artedidraconidae; genus Pogonophryne; species Pogonophryne albipinna. The sequence continues at coordinate 82,809 of JAPTMU010000101.1, forward strand.
TCCTTTGGCGACCTTCCAGGATCCCGTCTACTGCAAGACCGCCCAGAACCTGGTACCACATGCTTTTATTCCGTCCAGCTGTCTGGCCTCCGGCCGAGCCCCCCCCCTTCCCTCCAGCAGCCGGCGCCCTAACCACACCCCGATGTTCTAACGCTGTGCATGCAGTCGGCGTTGGACTGGAAGCACCGGAGACCATAAACGGTTTTGAAAGCTTCTGTCACGTAGTGATCATCTTCTCAATAAAACATCTTTGCTGATGTTTTTCCGAGTCTTCTGGCCAATCAGAATCAAGAGTGTTGCCGGAAGTCCCCACGGAGAATAACTCTGCGGTAGAACTCTTCTTTATCCATCCATGGGTACGACTTCAGATAACAATGAACACATAATGAACTATGACCCCCAGTTTGATGATTGACAGGTCACAGAACAATGGGGGCTATCTCCCCTCACCCACAAAGTACTTCACACAGACCCTCTCCTCTTCTCTCTGAGAGGAGCAGCAAGCTGTCAGAACTAAGTGAAAAACAAACAATGGCATCAAATATTATTAACATGTCGGGTAGCAATAGATTTATTTATTTTCTTCTCAGAGAACCAGAATGCGTAGTTTATGTTAGTATTTCTAAAAACCTCCTGGGGAGAATCCCCCCAGACCCCCTGCTGGGGTTGGGTTTCAGCATGTGGGCCTTTTTATGTTATGCAGTTCAGCTTTGATTCCATCATCTCATGAAACCTTTTTTAAAGCATACTTTAGTCTGTGAAGGGTGTGAAGGATGTGAAGGATGTGAAGGGTGTGAAGGGTGTGAAGGGTGTGAAGGATGTGAAGGGTGTGAAGGATGTGAAGGGTGTGAAGGGTGTGAAGGATGTGAAGGGTGTGAAGGATGTGAAGGGTGTGAAGGATGTGAAGGATGTGAAGGGTGTGAAGGATGTGAAGGGTGTGAAGGGTGTGAAGGGTGTGAAGGATGTGAAGGGTGTGAAGGATGTGAAGGATGTATGCTCTGTCCTTCACTTGTATTCATATTGAATGCTGAAAAGAGTATATTTTACTGTACGATGTTTTGTTCAATAGATTTGAGTGGTTCAAATTTAGGGTCGCGATTTATTGACGAAGGAAAAAGAGGGTCCCGAGGCCGTAGAGAACCACTGCAGGTATTAACACACTCAAGTACTGAAACTGCACTGTGGAAATACTCAAGAATAGTATAAATATAAATATTGATGACATAAGTTTTTGAACATTTTACATATCATTTTCAGCCATTTCCAAAAAAAATGTAGTCATTATTTTAATATTTTAAAGGGGACCGTTCATGCAAAATGCACTTTGTGATGTCTTCTCGACATCAACACGTGTCCCCGGTGCGTCGGGAACTCACGCTGATGTCTTCTCGACGTGTCCCCGGTGCGTCGGGAACTCACGCTGATGTCTTCTCGACATCAACACGTGTCCCCGGTGCGTCGGGAACTCACGCTGATGTCTTCTCGACATCAACGCGTGTCCCCGGTGCGTCGGGAACTCACGCTGATGTCTTCTCGACATCAACGCGTGTCCCCGGTGCGTCGGGAACTCACGCTGATGTCTTCTCGACATCAAAGCGTGTCCCCGGTGCGTCGGGAACTCACGCTGATGTCTTCTCGACGTGTCCCCGGTGCGTCGGGAACTCACGCTGATGTCTTCTCGACATCAACACGTGTCCCCGGTGCGTCGGGAACTCACGCTGATGTCTTCTCGACATCAACGCGTGTCCCCGGTGCGTCGGGAACTCACGCTGATGTCTTCTCGACATCAACGCGTGTCCCCGGTGCGTCGGGAACTCACGCTGATGTCTTCTCGACATCAACGCGTGTCCCCGGTGCGTCGGGAACTCACGCTGATGTCTTCTCGACATCAAAGCGTGTCCCCGGTGCGTCGGGAACTCACGCTGATGTCTTCTCGACGTCCCCGGTGCGTCGGGAACTCACGCTGATGTCTTCTCGACATCAACGCGTGTCCCCGGTGCGTCGGGAACTCACGCTGATGTCTTCTCGACATCAACACGTGTGCGTCGGGAACTCACGCTGATGTCTTCTCGACATCAACGCGTGTCCCCGGTGCGTCGGGAACTCACGCTGATGTCTTCTCGACATCAACGCGTGTCCCCGGTGCGTCGGGAACTCACGCTGATGTCTTCTCGACATCAACGCGTGTCCCCGGTGCGTCGGGAACTCACGCTGATGTCTTCTCGACATCAACGCGTGTCCCCGGTGCGTCGGGAACTCACGCTGATGTCTTCTCGACATCAACGCGTGTCCCCGGTGCGTCGGGAACTCACGCTGATGTCTTCTCGACATCAACGCGTGTCCCCGGTGCGTCGGGAACTCACGCTGATGTCTTCTCGACATCAACGCGTGTCCCCGGTGCGTCGGGAACTCACGCTGATGTCTTCTCGACGTGTCCCCGGTGCGTCGGGAACTCACGCTGATGTCTTCTCGACATCAACGCGTGTCCCCGGTGCGTCGGGAACTCACGCTGATGTCTTCTCGACATCAACGCGTGTCCCCGGTGCGTCGGGAACTCACGCTGATGTCTTCTCGACATCAACGCGTGTCCCCGGTGCGTCGGGAACTCACGCTGATGTCTTCTCGACATCAAAGCGTGTCCCCGGTGCGTCGGGAACTCACGCTGATGTCTTCTCGACGTCCCCGGTGCGTCGGGAACTCACGCTGATGTCTTCTCGACATCAACGCGTGTCCCCGGTGCGTCGGGGACTCACGCTGATGTCTTCTCGACATCAACACGTGTGCGTCGGGAACTCACGCTGATGTCTTCTCGACATCAACACGTGTCCCCGGTGCGTCGGGAACTCACGCTGATGTCTTCTCGACATCAACGCGTGTCCCCGGTGCGTCGGGAACTCACGCTGATGTCTTCTCGACATCAACGCGTGTCCCCGGTGCGTCGGGAACTCACGCTGATGTCTTCTCGACATCAACGCGTGTCCCCGGAACTCACGCTGATGTCTTCTCGACATCAACGCGTGTCCCCGGTGCGTCGGGAACTCACGCTGATGTCTTCTCGACATCAACGCGTGTCCCCGGTGCGTCGGGAACTCACGCTGATGTCTTCTCGACATCAACGCGTGTCCCCGGTGCGTCGGGAACTCGCGCTGATGTCTTCTCGACATCAACGCGTGTCCCCGGTGCGTCGGGAACTCACGCTGATGTCTTCTCGACATCAACGCGTGTCCCCGGTGCGTCGGGAACTCACGCTGATGTCTTCTCGACATCAACGCGTGTCCCCGGTGCGTCGGGAACTCACGCTGATGTCTTCTCGACATCAACGCGTGTCCCCGGTGCGTCGGGAACTCACGCTGATGTCTTCTCGACATCAACGCGTGTCCCCGGTGCGTCGGGAACTCACGCTGATGTCTTCTCGACATCAACACGTGTGCGTCGGGAACTCACGCTGATGTCTTCTCGACATCAACGCGTGTCCCCGGTGCGTCGGGAACTCACGCTGATGTCTTCTCGACATCAACGCGTGTCCCCGGTGCGTCGGGAACTCACGCTGATGTCTTCTCGACATCAACGCGTGTCCCCGGTGCGTCGGGAACTCACGCTGATGTCTTCTCGACATCAACGCGTGTCCCCGGTGCGTCGGGAACTCACGCTGATGTCTTCTCGACATCAACACGTGTGCGTCGGGAACTCACGCTGATGTCTTCTCGACATCAACGCGTGTCCCCGGTGCGTCGGGAACTCACGCTGATGTCTTCTCGACATCAACGCGTGTCCCCGGTGCGTCGGGAACTCACGCTGATGTCTTCTCGACATCAACGCGTGTCCCCGGTGCGTCGGGAACTCACGCTGATGTCTTCTCGACATCAACGCGTGTCCCCGGTGCGTCGGGAACTCACGCTGATGTCTTCTCGACATCAACACGTGTGCGTCGGGAACTCACGCTGATGTCTTCTCGACATCAACGCGTGTCCCCGGTGCGTCGGGAACTCACGCTGATGTCTTCTCGACATCAACGCGTGTCCCCGGTGCGTCGGGAACTCACGCTGATGTCTTCTCGACATCAACGCGTGTCCCCGGTGCGTCGGGAACTCACGCTGATGTCTTCTCGACATCAACGCGTGTCCCCGGTGCGTCGGGAACTCACGCAGCGTCAGGAAATAAAACCCTCTCTTTTCCTCCGTACCCACATCTTTTAAAAACGGGGGAACGACGAGCGGACACAGATTCCATCCGAGGTGACGTCGGCGGACCCACAGAGAGTTGCTATCAGAAACAATGCCTGACGTGTTTTGGACGTCTTTGTTTACATTAGCAAGCCTCGCTAACACTCAGAGCTAACCTGCACTGGAGAGCACATGTGTTTAAAAAGAACTCACCTTGTGATAAACCTGAGAGAGAAAGAGTTTGAGCTCCGTACTGTTTCAGAGATAATCCCTGATGTGGTTTAGAACAGGATGGCGTTTTATCACAACAGAATTTAACTTTATCTCCGGTAGAATTCTGATCAGGCATTAGCTCCGCCTCCTCTTCTTCTTCAAGCTAAGGACCCAAGATCCTTGTTTCTCTAACAGGGCTGCAACAGAGGGGTTTGAGCAGCGATGGAACCACAGAATATCTTTCCAGCATGATTTTCCACTTTAAACGTTTTTTGGACTAAACTTTCTGAACTTTTCACGATGATGATGTCTCTGTGTTTCAGGCCAGAGGTCAGGGGTCACAGCAGGGCGGAGCCAGGAGAAGAGAGAAGGAATCCGACTGCACCCTCCTCTAGAGAGGACGCACGCACACGCACACACAGCTCGATGCCAAACCCCAGTGCTTTGTTTGCTGATGAAGGTTCACTTAAAGAGTCAATAACACATTTATTTATGGACAATAAAACCGTTAGAACATCGTTGAAGAAAAAGCTCTGTTTCCTCAACGTGGAAGAAAAGATGATCTAAGAAAAGATGATCTAAGAAAAGATGATCTAAGAAAAGATGATCTAAGAAAAGATGATCTAAGAAAAGATGATCTAAGAAAAGATGATCTAAGAAAAGATGATCTAAGAAAAATTATTTTTTCTGCAAAGACTTTATGTTCGTTATGAGAAATGTATTCCTCTCCTCTCCTCCCCTCTTCCTCTCCTCCCCTCTTCCTCTCCTCTCATCCCCTCTTCCTCTCCTCCCATCCCCTCTTCCTCCCCTCTTCCTCTCCTCTCATCCCCTCTTCCTCTCATCCTCTCCTCCCATCCTCTCTTCCTCTCCTCCCCTCTCCTCTTCCTCTCCTCCCCTCCCATCCCCTCTTCCTCTCCCATCCCCTCTTCCTCTCCTCCCCTCCCATCCCCTCTTCCTCTCCTCCCCTCTTCCCCTCTTCCTCTCCTCCCCTCTTATCCCCTCTTCCTCTCCTCCCCTCTTCCTCTCCTCCCATCCCCTCTTCCTCTCCTCCCATCCCCTCTTCCTCTCCTCTTATCCCCTCTTCCTCTCCTCCCCTCTTCCTCTTCTCTCCTCCCCTCTTATCCCCTCTTCCTCTCCTCTTCCTCCACTCTTCCTCTCCCTCCCCTCTTCCTCTCCTCTTATCCCCTCTTCCTCTCCTCCCCTCTTCCTCCCCTCTTATCCCCTCTTCCTCTCCTCCCCTCTTCCTCCCCTCTTATCCCCTCTTCCTCTCCTCTTCCTCCCCTCTTCCTCTTCCTCTCCTCTTCCTCCCCTCTTCCTCTCCTCCCCTCTTCCTCTCCTCTTCCTCTCCTCCCCTCTTATCCCCTCTTCCTCTCCTCCCCTCTTATCCCCTCTTCCTCTCCTCTTATCCCCTCTTCCTCTCCTCCCATCCCCTCTTCCTCTCCTCCCATCCCCTCTTCCTCTCCTCCCCTCTTCCTCTCCTCTCCTCCCCTCTTCCTCCCCTCTTATCCCCTCCTCTTCCTCCCCCCTTCCTCTCCCTTCATGATATAGGACGCATGTATTGGCCATAAATGCGTGTGTTATTGTCCACGTGTCGTTGGAGAGACTTTATTCTGTAAATCTGAGGATTTCACTAAAAAGGCGTCGGTCTGATCAATAAGTGTCATAACTTTAGCTCTAAGTGCATCCGTCCTTCAGATGGAGCTGCTGTTCCCCTGCAGGCGCTTCACTAAATACACCTTCAATTAAACGTATATCATTATTTTATCTCTGAGCCACAATCTGATTATTGTATTTATTTATGACTAAATAACTAATAACTTTGACCTAATGAATCAGAAGGTTGACTTTATTACTCAAATATACGACTTATCTCTAAAGAAATCTAACATTTCGGACCTAAAAACTCATATCTCTAATTGATTTAATACTTAAAGATTTCTCACATGTATGAATAAGTATATTGTCACGTTCTCTGTATAATTGTGTCTTTATGGAACAAACATTACATCATAACTGATTTAGAACCTGCTGTGGAACAAAAAGGACCTATTTCAAAATAAAACATGTTTAATATCTGCTGAAACTGATTTTCAAAATAAATCTCCTTCCTGTTTTAAAGCCACGTGTTAACCCGAGTAATAAAAACGTTTCTCTGTCGCTGAGCAGACTTTCCCATCATGCCTCGCTCTCAATGCGTGTTTTCGGTTTTCGGGCGCGTCGCCGGTACTTCCTGTTTTGTCGTCCGGTGTTTTTAGACGTGTCGCCGCGCGCAGATTAAGCTTTGTACTTCATTTGTCATGTCAAATTATCAGTAAAAACAAAAACAAAAAAATGTCTGTTGTCGACTCTGTTTGTTCATGTGTTAGCATTTTCCCATTGAAACCAATACATTATGAAGCTAATTCACAGGATGACTCGACAGAATCTGAGTGCTACTAACTATAGTTCCTGTGTTAGCATCGGTAGCATTTTCCCATTGAAACCAATACATTATGACTCGACAGAATCTGAGTGCTACTAACTATAGTTCCTGTGTTAGCATCGGTAGCATTTTCCCATTGAAACCAATTCACAGGATGACTCGACAGAATCTGAGTGCTACTAACTATAGTTCCTGTGGTAGCATTTTCTCATTGAAACCAATACATTATGAAGCTAATTCACAGGATGACTCGACAGAATCTGAGTGCTACTAACTATAGTTCCTGTGTTAGCATCGGTAGCATTTTCCCATTGAAACCAATACATTATGAAGCTAATTCACAGGATGACTCGACAGAATCTGAGTGCTACTAACTATAGTTCCTGTGTTAGCATCGGTAGCATTTTCCCATTGAAACCAATACATTATGACTCGACAGAATCTGAGTGCTACTAACTATAGTTCCTGTGTTAGCATCGGTAGCATTTTCCCATTGAAACCAATTCACAGGATGACTCGACAGAATCTGAGTGCTACTAACTATAGTTCCTGTGGTAGCATTTTCTCATTGAAACCAATACATTATGAAGCTAATTCACAGGATGACTCGACAGAATCTGAGTGCTACTAACTATAGTTCCTGTGTTAGCATCGGTACCATTTTCCCATTGAAACCAATACATTATGAAGCTAATTCACAGGATGACTCGACAGAATCTGAGTGCTACTAACTATAGTTCCTGTGTTAGCATCGGTACCATTTTCCCATTGAAACCAATACATTATGAAGCTAATTCACAGGATGACTCGACAGAATCTGAGTGCTACTAACTATAGTTCCTGTGTTAGCATCGGTAGCATTTTCTCATTGAAACCAATTCATTATGAAGCTAATTCACAGGATGACTCGACAGAATCTGAGTGCTACTAACTATAGTTCCTGTGTTAGCATCGGTAGCATTTTCCCATTGAAACCAATTCATTATGAAGCTAATTCACAGGATGACTCGACAGAATCTGAGTGCTACTAACTATAGTTCCTGTGTTAGCATCGGTAGCATTTTCCCATTGAAACCAATTCACAGGATGACTCGACAGAATCTGAGTGCTACTAACTATAGTTCCTGTGTTAGCATCGGTAGCATTTTCCCATTGAAACCAATACAACATGAAGCTAATTCACAGGATGACTCGACAGAATCTGAGTGCTACTAACTATAGTTCCTGTGTTAGCATCGGTAGCATTTTCCCATTAAAACCAATACATTATGAAGCTAATTCACAGGATGACTCGACAGAATCTGAGTGCTACTAACTATAGTTCCTGTGTTAGCATCGGTAGCATTTTCTCATTGAAACCAATTCATTATGAAGCTAATTCACAGGATGACTCGACAGAATCTGAGTGCTACTAACTATAGTTCCTGTGTTAGCATCGGTACCATTTTCCCATTGAAACCAATTCATTATGAAGCTAATTCACAGGATGACTCGACAGAATCTGAGTGCTACTAACTATAGTTCCTGTGTTAGCATCGGTAGCATTTTCCCATTGAAACCAATACATTATGAAGCTAATTCACAGGATGACTCGACAGAATCTGAGTGCTACTAACTATAGTTCCTGTGTTAGCATCGGTAGCATTTTCTCATTGAAACCAATTCATTATGAAGCTAATTCACAGGATGACTCGACAGAATCTGAGTGCTACTAACTATAGTTCCTGTGTTAGCATCGGTACCATTTTCCCATTGAAACCAATTCATTATGAAGCTAATTCACAGGATGACTCGACAGAATCTGAGTGCTACTAACTATAGTTCCTGTGTTAGCATCGGTACCATTTTCCCATTGAAACCAATACATTATGAAGCTAATTCACAGGATGACTCGACAGAATCTGAGTGCTACTAACTATAGTTCCTGTGTTAGCATCGGTAGCATTTTCCCATTGAAACCAATTCATTATGAAGCTAATTCACAGGATGACTCGACAGAATCTGAGTGCTACTAACTATAGTTCCTGTGTTAGCATCGGTAGCATTTTCCCATTGAAACCAATACATTATGAAGCTAATTCACAGGATGACTCGACAGAATCTGAGTGCTACTAACTATAGTTCCTGTGTTAGCATCGGTACCATTTTCCCATTGAAACCAATTCATTATGAAGCTAATTCACAGGATGACTCGACAGAATCTGAGTGCTACTAACTATAGTTCCTGTGTTAGCATCGGTACCATTTTCCCATTGAAACCAATACATTATGAAGCTAATTCACAGGATGACTCGACAGAATCTGAGTGCTACTAACTATAGTTCCTGTGTTAGCATCGGTAGCATTTTCCCATTGAAACCAATACAACATGAAGCTAATTCACAGGATATAAATCAGAGGAGAGCTGGAGGAGTCCCCATGCTGCTTTAATGGGTTTAGTGGTAAAAACAAATAACAGAAAACATTTTCATTCAGGATAAATGCACTTAAAAGAGTTTTCACATTGAAATTCTTAAATGTTTTCGAGCTGATGAAAGGAAGATAAAAGGCAATGAAGGGTTTTTAGAAACAGAGACGAGTTTTAACTGGTTCCCTCTCCGGTACAGAAGCTCAACTATTAAAGGAGCTAGTATTTAAATGCATTTTGGGCTTTATGTGCCTTTAGTCAAGGTGGAAAACAAAGAAATAAGATACTGGAATTTAGAAAAATCAGTCAATCTTTCAGAGAGAGACTTCAATTACTGTTGATATAAATAATAATAGTCCAGATGAGGAAGAGGTTGAAACTCGTCCCTGAAGCGGTCAGATATAAAAGCACTTCGTCTCCGGTTGCATTGATAAGAGTTGTGTACCTCCTGTACGTCTCAAGGCATCTCATTTTACATTAAACAGTTCATTTACATACATACATATTCACACAGGAACAGAACGAGAGAGGGTAGTTGCTATTTAAGTTGCTTATCTGGTAAACTTTAGTCACAGCTGTGTCTTTGTAAAGCGCGGTGGTGTATAAAGTAGCGGCTAACAGGTAGCGGGCTAATGGTTAGCAGACGGTAACATGGTTTCACAATAAAAGATCTGTGCTTCTCCTTCAATAGTGCTCAAAACACACACAAAAACAACTGTACATAAAATAATGATGGTAACACCAGGTAGTGACATTATTCCAGCCTTTGTGTCTTTACAATTTGCTAATTTTCACCACAGTGCTAACAGAAAAAGACTGAACAGTTATTGTTCGTTAGCTTGCTAGGTTTGTCACTACATGGCTAGCCTGTCGACTCTAGCTTGTTAGCTACAACCACTAGCTCTTCTAAAACATAAGATGAATATGCTTAAAAAGATTTATAAAGATAACATTTGATTGTGAAAAATATTACAAGCTAATAATAATTTAAGCTGAGTCACGGTCATGCTAATGGCTAACAATAAGTAGCAGTCCTGGTATAGTGATTTCAAATTAGGTTTAGTTGTAGTGAAAACAGTCAGTAGATAATAAAGTTATATATTGTAACACTGCTGCTGTAAACTGTACAATAGTTACTGCTCGTGTACAACAGTTAGTTCAAAGCTAGTTAGCGTAAGCCGTCCCAGTGTCTGTCTGCCTTTGTTAGCATTATTAATAGAAATAAAACAGGAACTCAGCTAAAGTGTTTGCTAGCCTGTTTTTAGTTTTTTCTCTACAATGTACTAGTGTTAGCAGAAGAAGGAGAGCTCTTAGTTAATCAACTGTAGCTACAACGTTGGGTACAAGAGCATTGACTCGCTAACTAGCCTTTGATTTCTAGCTCGTGTTTAAACAAACTGATGCTAACTAAGCTAACCCTTCTTGGAGCTGATGTCTACATTCGCAAATACATAAATCTGATTTCTTACAGAAAATAAACCCAGTTTTTATGTTAAAGTGTGATAGACTGGAATAAAGCCATTAATAGTGTCACCAACATTAGTTACAACTTCATTATATACGTGTTAAAGTTGCTCAGCAATACTAAGAACACATTAGTCTGAGAAAAAACATTTGTTTAGTGGATTGTTATTATATAAAAAAACATTCACATATTCAGGAAACGCGTCTCCTCATAAAGAAAAAATAAACGTTCTGCTTCAGCCGGAGGAATGTTTCTAATCAGCTAATCAGCCATCGTTAAATATGCAAATATATCGTTAACAGACAGGTAACTGTAACACATGAACTCAAGAGTTATACACAGATATCCAGTTAGTGGAGAGGAACATGTTCTTGCATAAATCTGTTGAAAAGAATCGTTTCAGACGCCATTTTGGCTCTAAAATGTGCGGGACTGTTCTTTGACTTGACTTTGCATTTCAACACTGTAGAGTTGTGTTAGCGTTAGCATCCTTTATCAAGTCGTGAATGGAACAAATGTACACAGAAGTTTCTCATGAAATTCAACACGGACCACGAGGAAAGAAATAGAAATTAATAAGAGACGATCCTGCAGATAAACTGATGATGCACACGTCTCTGCTTTTCACCAGACACTCGTCACGTTTTCAAAAGGGTTTTCGAGTCATAACATTAGGAAAGGTAGCGGTTAGCACTGTACACGAATGTTATTTAAATAAAGATGTAAAGGTCCGTTAAATCTCAACATTACATGAAGCAAACTATTCACAAGATCATTGTGTGCGTTTGGTTTAACAAAGACAACCACAACAGAGTTCTAGTGTTAGCATGTTAGCCGTTATGTTAGGCTGGAATGTCTCCCACAGATATCAGTGGGCTAACCATAAAGTTTAAATGATGTTCAAGTTTGTTGAAATATTTATAAAAGTCACGCTATTGGAGCCAAACACCGGAGCACTTTAGCCTACATGCAGCGCGGCATTTAGCATACCAACGTTAGCATGCATGCTCACAGTTAGCAAGGTTACGTGCTAACACTTAGCGAACGGCATGCTTGAACCGCTATGTGACTTTTACGCTAGATGAGTCAATGTTCTTAAAGTTTGCACAAAAATAACGGTGAAGAACTGGAATAATCTTCCAGCTGGAACAGGTTTATTTGTTCAGAAACAGCTGTGATAAATGTCTGGTGAAAACATTCAAACTAAACACAAAATAAACTCTCCGGAAACATCTCAAACCGTTCAGTCTCTCTGAACACCGGAGAACACATTAGCTTCTCTGCGCAGCTTCTTACAACTCTCCCAAACACACTTCTTTATTTAGAGAGATTTTGATATTTAGGATTCATTACAATTTATGATTTGGTCTTTAAAGTGTCAGAAAACGTCACAAATTAGAAGAAACTGAAGTGAGCGTTTCAGTCCGATCAGCAGCTCTAATGTTCCCCGCACAGTTTGTTTAATTATAACTTGTTTTAAACCCTTCGATGATGCGTCTGGAACATGTGCTGCTTCAGACGGGATCCAACAGAAGTCTTTTAGGTTTTTTTTAGTTTTTTTATTAAATTTAACTTGATGTTTCCAGGTAGGTTTAAAGTCCCGGACGCTCCCAGCTGCTCATGAACGCAACACAACAAATCAACTGATCGTCGTTACAATAAAGACTTGAGACAGACGAGATGAAACAGAGATGATCAGCGATTGCCGTTGGTGACGTACTGGAAGGAGTCGTACAGCTTGGTGGTGATGGACCTCATGGACCCGTCCACCAGAACACACACAGTCTCTCACACACGCAGATCAGAGGTCACTGGTCACATGATGCCGTTGGTGACGTACTGGAAGGAGTCGTACAGCTTGGTGGTGATGGACCTCATGGACCCGTCCACCAGCTGCTCCACCAGAACCTGCAGCTGCTCCTCCGTCAGAGACATGTGGAAACGCTCCTTCAGACCCCGGATGGTGCTGGATCCGTGGAAGCACGCCAGGTGAGAGCCTGAGGAGACAGGTGAGGAGACAGGTGAGAGCCTGAGGAGACTGGGGAGATAGGTGAGAGCCTGAGGAGACAGGTGAGAGCCTGAGGAGACAGGTGAGGAGACAGGTGAGGAGACTGGAGAGACAGGTGAGAGCCTGAGGAGACAGGTGAGGAGACAGGGGAGACAGGTGAGGAGACTGGGGAGACAGGTGAGAGCCTGAGGAGACAGGTGAGAGCCTGAGGAGACAGGTGAGGAGACTCGGGAGACAGGTGAGGAGACTGGGGAGACAGGTGGGGAGACAGGTGAGGAGACAGGTGAGAGCCAGAGGAGACAGGTGAGAGCCTGAGGAGACAGGTGAGAGCCTGAGGAGACAGGTGAGAGCCAGAGGAGACAGGTGAGACAGGTGAGAGCCAGAGGAGACAGGTGAGAGCCAGAGGAGACAGGTGGGGGGTCAGGTGGAGGACTTTTACTGTTTACAATATTACTTTTTTTAGGACTTTTACGACATATAACTTTTTTCCCGACATGCTATCCGATGACTTCTCGGTCTCATTAAGATAAACTATGATATCTTTGTAAACATGTTTGTTGAGCACTGGGACTCGTTACCCTGCTGCATGATCTCCACGATCTGCAGAACCTTCTCCATGTGTTTCCGAGCCGCGATGAGACCCTGCAGCATCAGCATCTTGTAGTAGATGAACATGTCTCCGTCCAGACCCCCCATCACCTGAAACACATGTCAGTCACTTCAACAAATCAAGGCGTGGCATTCAGCAGGAACTCAGAGATCCAGTTCTCTCTCATCACGTTCTCAGCAGCTACAGTCCTCTACAGCCCGCTACAGTCCTCTACAGCCCTCTACAGTCCTCTACAGCCCTCTACAGCCCTCTACAGTCCTCTACAGCCCTCTACAGCCCTCTACAGCCCTCTACAGTCCTCTACAGTCCTCTACAGCCCCCTACAGTCCTCTACAGTCCTCTACAGCCCTCTACAGTCCTCTACAGTCCCCTACAGTCCTCTACAGCCCTCGACAGTCCTCTACAGTCCCCTACAGTCCTCTACAGCCCTCTACAGTCCTCTACAGCCCTCTACAGTCCTCTACAGTCCCCTACAGTCCCCTACAGCCCTCTACAGTCCTCTACAGTCCTCTACAGCCCTCTACAGTCCTCTACAGCCCTCTACAGTCCTCTACAGTCCCCTACAGTCCTCTACAGCCCTCTACAGTCCTCTACAGCCCTCTACAGTCCCCTACAGTCCCCTACAGTCCTCTACAGCCCTCTACAGTCCTCTACAGCCCTCTACAGTCCCCTACAGTCCTCTACAGTCCTCTACAGTCCTCTACAGCCCTCTACAGTCCCCTACAGTCCTCTACAGCCCTCTACAGTCCCCTACAGTCCTCTACAGTCCTCTACAGCCCTCTACAGTCCCCTACAGTCCCCTACAGCCCTCTACAGTCCTCTACAGTCCTCTACAGTCCTCTACAGCCCTCTACAGTCCCCTACAGTCCTCTACAGCCCTCTACAGTCCTCTACAGCCCTCTACAGTCCCCTACAGTCCTCTACAGTCCTCTACAGCCCCCTACAGTCCCCTACAGCCCTCTACAGTCCTCTACAGTCCTCTACAGCCCTCTACAGTCCTCTACAGTCCCCTACAGCCCTCTACAGTCCTCTACAGCCCTCTACAGTCCTCTACAGCCCTCTACAGCCCTCTACAGTCCCCTACAGTCCTCTACAGCCCTCTACAGTCCTCTACAGCCCTCTACAGTCCCCTACAGTCCTCTACAGTCCTCTACAGTCCTCTACAGTCCTCTACAGTCCTCTACAGCCCTCTACAGTCCTCTACAGTCCCCTACAGTCCTCTACAGCCCTCTACAGTCCTCTACAGCCCTCTACAGTCCCCTACAGTCCTCTACAGTCCTCTACAGCCCTCTACAGTCCCCTACAGCCCTCTACAGTCCTCTACAGCCCTCTACAGTCCCCTACAGTCCTCTACAGCCCTCTACAGTCCCCTACAGCCCTCTACAGTCCTCTACAGCCCTCTACAGTCCCCTACAGTCCTCTACAGTCCTCTACAGTCCTCTACAGCCCTCTACAGTCCCCTACAGTCCTCTACAGTCCTCTACAGCCCTCTACAGTCCCCTACAGTCCTCTACAGTCCTCTACAGTCCTCTACAGTCCCCTACAGTCCTCTACAGTCCTCTACAGTCCTCTACAGCCCTCTACAGTCCCCTACAGTCCTCTACAGTCCTCTACAGCCCTCTACAGTCCTCTACAGTCCTCTACAGTCCTCCTCCAACAGAGCAACATGAATCTAAAGATAACAGCAGGTGTTCATTCTCTAGGCCGAATGTTAACACCACCGAATCTACACATGCATTACATGTGTTTTCATCATATCATTGCATCCATTTGATAACAGGTTAGATCGTGAGATGTTTTGAGATGTGCAATTAAATAGAAATACAATCGAAATAGTGCCAGAAGAGTTTGTATAAGTAAATATGATATATAGATAAATAAACAGCCAAATGCAAACAGATGAAACTCACGTCCACAAACTCCGAGGTGAGTTTGAAGGCGGACGTTTCAAAGCCGAGGTTTCGAGGCGAGCTGGAGAGGATGAAGCCGAAGTCGATATGGATGATGTGACCTTCAGAGTCCAGGAGGATGTTCCCGTTGTGTCTGAAGAGAGACAACATACAGCACCGTTAGCTTAGCATCAAGAGGTGTCCTCCAAAGGGACCAGTAAGGTTTCTGAGGGTCACTAAAAGGAGAGCATGATGGGAGTTTTGGGGAATTGTGTAATTTCAGAGTT
This sequence comes from Pogonophryne albipinna, assembly GCA_028583405.1. Classification (NCBI taxonomy): domain Eukaryota; kingdom Metazoa; phylum Chordata; class Actinopteri; order Perciformes; family Artedidraconidae; genus Pogonophryne; species Pogonophryne albipinna. The sequence goes on from JAPTMU010000101.1 coordinate 98,273, forward strand.
ACTGACATCTACTTAATTTCTCTAGAACGTTACAGACTCCCCCCCCGCCCCCTCACCTGTCTTTGACCTGCAGCAGGTAGCCCCGCCCCCTCACCTGTCTTTGACCTGCAGCAGGTAGCCCCGCCCCCTCACCTGTCTTTGACCTGCAGCAGGTAGCCCCGCCCCCTCACCTGTCTTTGACCTGCAGCAGGTAGCCCCGCCCCCTCACCTGTCTTTCACCTGCAGCAGGTAGCCCCGCCCCCTCACCTGTCTTTCACCTGCAGCAGGTAGCCCCGCCCCCTCACCTGTCTTTGACCTGCAGCAGGTAGCCCCGCCCCCTGACCTGTCTTTGACCTGCAGCAGGTAGCCCCGCCCCCTCACCTGTCTTTGACCAGCAACAGGTAGCCCCGCCCCCTAGCCCCGCCCCCTCACCTGTCTTTGACCAGCAGCAGGTAGCCCCGCCCCCTCACCTGTCTTTGACCAGCAGCAGGTAGCCCCGCCCCCTCACCTGTCTTTGACCAGCAGCAGGTAGCCCCGCCCCCTCACCTGTCTTTGACCTGCAGCAGGTAGCAGATCAGTGAATATCCGGCGACGCTCTGGACGAAGTTCCTCTGAGCCGACAGGAACTCTTCAGTCGTGAAGCTGCCGTGTTCCTGCAGGAAGTAATCCATCAGGGACAGCTGGCTCTGCTTACGCACCTGAGGGGGGGACAGGTGAGGGGGGGAGACAGGTGAGGGGGGAGACAGGTGAGGGGGGGGGACAGGTGAGGGGGGGAGACAGGTGAGGGGGGGGGGGGGGAGACAGGTGAGGGGGGGGACAGGTGAGGGGGGGAGACAGGTGAGGGGGGGAAACAGTCATAAAAAATCTCAGCATGAAATGTCTGTCATTGTTTTGTGTCTTCATTTATGACTGAAGACGTAGAAAGCAGCATGAGAGGAAAACAAAGGACCTCAAACAGCTATTATAGTGCAGAGCTTTAAGTACTCAGAGAAGCAGTATTTGCAGTATGTGTGTATTCTCATCTGGTGCTTCAGAGTATTTGCAGTATGTGTGTATTCTCACCTGGTACTTCAGAGTATTTGCAGTATGTGTGTATTCTCACCTGGTACTTCAGAGTATTTGCAGTATGTGTGTATTCTCACCTGGTGCAGGGACACGGCGTTGAGCACCGGTTCGATCATGCCGCTGTCTGATGACATCACCATGATCTTATAGGGTTTGATCCACAGAGGAACCCTCTCCTGCTGCCAGATGCTCTGCATGCGCATTAGTGAACATACTAAGAAACTGATACCAGGAATACAATTAATAATATATAATAATAGTATTGATCCAGGTGTGTTTACCTGCAGCTGCCGCAGCACCTGATAGGCCAGCAGCTCCTGCCTCAGGTCGTCTCCACACTTCACGATCACTGAGAGCAGCCTCCAGTTCAGCAGGTGACCGTAGGGAGAGCCCTCCCTGATCCTACTGCACACACACACACACACACACACACACACACACACACACACACACACACACACACACACACACACACACACACACACACACACACACACACACACACACACACACACACACACACACACACACACACACACACACACACACACACACACACACACACACACACACACACACACACACACACACACACACACACACACACACACACACACACACACACACACACACACACACGTGTTTTTAAGCTGCTGCAACGCAAACATTGGGATCAATAAAGTACTTCTTTATGTTTTTAGGTAAACAACGCCTGAGATATTAACCAATGAACGGTGAGGATCATGACATCATCAGAGCGCGTCTCACCTGACTTTCTCCTCCCAGGGTTCCTTCAGGGCGACGGCAGACGGATCCTCAGGATCTCTGCGGAACGAAGTGGGCGTCTGGGCGAGGTTCTCCGAGAGGCGTCGCCTGAGAGCAGGAGAACCAATCAGAACACTTTATTTTAAATGTTATTCTTCGTGTCTCTTCTACATCAACATGTGTCCCCTCTTCTTCGTGTCTCTTCTACATCAACATGTGTCCCCTCTTCTTCGTGTCTCTTCTACATCAACATGTGTCCCCTCTTCTTCATGTCTCTTCTACATCAACATGTGTCCCCTCTTCTTCATGTCTCTTCTACATCAACATATGTCCCCTCTTCTTCATGTCTCTTCTCCATCAACATGTGTCCCCTCTTCTTCACGTCTCTTCTACATCAACATGTGTCCCCTCTTCTCCGTGTCTCTTCTACATCAACATGTGTCCCCTCTTCTTCGTGTCTCTTCTACATCAACATGTGTCCCCTCTTCTTCATGTCTCTTCTACATCAACATGTGTCCCCTCTTCTTCATGTCTCTTCTACATCAACATGTGTCCCCTCTTCTTCATGTCTCTTCTACATCAACATGTGTCCCCTCTTCTCCATGTCTCTTCTACATCAACATGTGTCCCCTCTTCTCCATGTCTCTTCTACATCAACATGTGTCCCCTCTTCTCCATGTCTCTTCTACATCAACATGTGTCCCCTCTTCTTCATGTCTCTTCTACATCAACATGTGTCCCCTCTTCTCCATGTCTCTTCTACATCAACATGTGTCCCCTCTTCTCCATGTCTCTTCTACATCAACATGTGTCCCCTCTTCTTCATGTCTCTTCTACATCAACATGTGTCCCCTCTTCTCCATGTCTCTCCTACATCAACATGTGTCCCCTCTTCTTCATGTCTCTCCTACATCAACATGTGTCCCCTCTTCCTCATGTCTCTTCTACATCAACATATGTCCCCTCTTCTTCATGTCTCTTCTCCATCAACATGTGTCCCCTCTTCTTCACGTCTCTTCTACATCAACATGTGTCCCCTCTTCTACATCAACATGTGTCCCCTCTTCTCCATCAACATGTGTCCCCTCTTCTCCATGTCTCTTCTTCATCAACATGTGTCCCCTCTTCTCCACGTCTCTTCTACATCAACATGTGTCCCCTCTTCTTCACGTCTCTTCTACATCAACATGTGTCCCCTCTTCTTCATGTCTCTTCTCCATCAACATGTGTCCCCTCTTCTCCGTGTCTCTTCTACATCAACATGTGTCCCCTCTTCTCCGTGTCTCTTCTACATCAACATGTGTCCCCTCTTCTCCATGTCTCTTCTACATCAACATGTGTCCCCTCTTCTCCGTGTCTCTTCTACATCAACATGTGTCCCCTCTTCTCCGTGTCTCTTCTACATCAACATGTGTCCCCTCTTCTTCGTGTCTCTTCTACATCAACATGTGTCCCCTCTTCTTCGTGTCTCTTCTACATCAACATGTGTCCCCTCTTCTTCGTGTCTCTTCTACATCAACATGTGTCCCCTCTTCTTCGTGTCTCTTCTACATCAACATGTGTCCCCTCTTCTCCATGTCTCTTCTACATCAACATGTGTCCCCTCTTCTCCATGTCTCTTCTACATCAACATGTGTCCCCTCTTCTCCATGTCTCTTCTACATCAACATGTGTCCCCTCTTCTTCATGTCTCTTCTACATCAACATGTGTCCCCTCTTCTCCATGTCTCTTCTACATCAACATGTGTCCCCTCTTCTCCATGTCTCTTCTACATCAACATGTGTCCCCTCTTCTCCATGTCTCTTCTACATCAACA
>JAPTMU010000101.1:109398-163387 GCA_028583405.1 Pogonophryne albipinna
TGAGGACTGCAGACCAGCCCTCACCTCAGGGGCTATGAAATCACTAAGAATTCTTATCAGTGCAACAAGACAAACTGGATCCATACCAATTGGCCTATAAGCAAGGGTGCGGTACGGAAGACGCTGTGGCCACTCTGGTTCACATCACTAAACATTTAGATAAACGCAACACGAGCAAGAGCCCTCTTCCTTCTCAGCAGCATTCAACACAAGCAGACATCTTGGGGTCAAAAATGGCCCAAATGGAAGTAAATCCATACCTGATTTACTGGTATGCCGCTTTCCTCACTAGTAGAGAGCAACTTGTGAAGGTTAACAAAACCCTGCCATCACAGCCAATGTACCCCCCCCCCCCCCCCCAGGGCTGCGTGAGTTCAGCTGTGCTCTTTACTCTCTACCAACACACCAAACCAAGTCATCATGAAGTACTCTGAACTGAATGATATCTCTGCTCAGTAACACAGGCGACCCTCAGGTGGTGGAGTGGACTGATAGCAATGCTCTTGTTGTTGTTGTTGTTGTTGTCTCCATCTGACTCCCATAAAGTCCCAGGTCGTCCACACAGAGGAAATCAAGCAGGGACTTTCATACAAACACGTGGGTGTAATGATTGACCGTCTGCTGTCATGGAAGGATCACATTGAATATCTGAGCCGTCTCAGGTCTTTTGGGGCGAGCAGAGAAACTCTTCTGTTGTTCTTTACATCTGTGATCTCGTCCATTCTGCAGCACTGCAGCGCTACCTGCTTCAAACCGGCTCCACCTGTTAAACATCTGCTCAAAGGTCGTTGGTCCACCTGTGAGAGACTATGACTCATCCTCTCTGACCCATGCTCTGAACAGAGAGCATGAGCTGCTACCATCTGATGGAGACACAGGGTCCACCATTCAATAAGGTCACACTGAAGCATCCTTTGAGCCTCAGTCAGTCCTCTCAGTGAACACAGAGCTGCAGATCAGATGCTCGCTGCAGGCTCTCTGAGCAGCTTTGCTCTCACTGATTGTGATGTTAAATGTTTGTTGTTTGTGTTTCATGTGTTGTGTCTGTTTGTCTGTTGATGTTGATGTTGATGTTGGAGCTGCTGTGACGCAAGGAGCATTTCAGACTTGATCTGACACATAAAGTAACATCGTATCGTATCCCAACTGTAGCTGAGAACATGACAGGATGTGTGATTAGCTAGAAGAGCATCAGGACTGTTTGAGGCAGATGATAGCTCTGTGATTAACATGATGATTCAGCCTCTATGGAGAGAGACATCAAGCATGCTCATTTCTGACGTGGAGCTAATCTGAAGTAAACATTGAATACTGCTTTCTATTCCTCCATCTTGTGACTGTGTAACTCCCTCTCTTGGATATCAGCATGTGAAGGACACTGTTCAGGAACTAGTCTCTGTATGTGATGACTCCTTCCATTCTGGAGAGGATCACAGATACATGGATCCTGAGGATCACAGATACATGGATCCTGAGGATCACAGATACATGGATCCTGAGGATCACAGATACATGGATCCTGAGGATCACAGATACATGGATCCTGAGGATCACAGATACATGGATCCTGAGGATCACAGATACATGGATCCAGAGGATCACAGATACATGGATCCTGAGGATCACAGATACAAGGATCCAGAGGATCACAGATACATGGATCCTGAGGATCACAGATACATGGATCCAGAGGATCACAGATACATGGATCCTGAGGATCACAGATACATGGATCCTGAGGATCACAGATACATGGATCCAGAGGATCACAGATACATGGATCCTGAGGATCACAGATACATGGATCCTGAGGATCACAGATACATGGATCCTGAGGATCACAGATACATGGATCCTGAGGATCACAGATACATGGATCCAGAGGATCACAGATACATGGATCCTGAGGATCACAGATACATGGATCCTGAGGATCACAGATACATGGATCCTGAGGATCACAGATACATGGATCCAGAGGATCACAGATACATGGATCAGAGGATCACAGATACATGGATCCTGAGGATCACAGATACATGGATCCTGAGGATCACAGATACATGGATCCTGAGGATCACAGATACATGGATCCAGAGGATCACAGATACATGGATCCTGAGGATCACAGATACATGGATCCTGAGGATCACAGATACATGGATCCTGAGGATCACAGATACATGGATCCTGAGATGAACCCGGGAGAGTTTCTAACTGTATAATAATAACATAAATAAAAAAGAAAATAAAGTATTTCTTATTATATCTAAATTGCACCTCCACCTGCAGCTGCCCGATGTCGTCGGTCGCCCAGGCCTCGTCGTCGTTGTCGTAGTTCGGGACGGTGGAGAAGCTTCCGGCTCGATGCTCTGATGTCATCGTACTGAGGTTAGCATTAGCATTAGCCGCGGAGACGCCGCAGTCCAGGCTCTCCGCGGATCGAGCCGAGCGGATCCTGGTCTCTGGGATCCGGGTCGGAACCGGAGACGTTTCATAGCTCTGGCACTCCAGAACCTCCACGTAGATGAGGTAGGGAGCCTGGAACACAGCGCTATCCGTTAAAACTGTACGCTAACAGTTCCTACCTGTGTTTCCTAAGCTAGGCTAACAGTTTCTACCTGTGTTTCCTAAGCTAGGCTAACAGTTCCTACCTGTGTTTCCTAAGCTAGGCTAACAGTTTCTACCTGTGTTTCCTAAGCTAGGCTAACAGTTCCTACCTGTGTTTCCTAAGCTAGGCTAACAGTTCCTACCTGTGTTTCCTAAGCTAGGCTAACAGTTCCTACCTGTGTTTCCTAAGCTAGGCTAACAGTTTCTACCTGTGTTTCCTAAGCTAGGCTAACAGTTTCTACCTGTGTTTCCTAAGCTAGGCTAACAGTTTACACCTGTGTTTCCTAAGCTAGGCTAACAGTTTCTACCTGTGTTTCCTAAACTAGGCTAACAGTTTCTACCTGTGTTTCCTAAGCTAGGCTAACAGTTTACACCTGTGTTTCCTAAGCTAGGCTAACAGTTTACACCTGTGTTTCCTAAGCTAGGCTAACAGTTTCTACCTGTGTTTCCTAAACTAGGCTAACAGTTTCTACCTGTGTTTCCTAAGCTAGGCTAACAGTTTACACCTGTGTTTCCTAAGCTAGGCTAACAGTTTACACCTGTGTTTCCTAAGCTAGGCTAACAGTTTCTACCTGTGTTTCCTAAGCTAGGCTAACAGTTTACACCTGTGTTTCCTAAGCTAGGCTAACAGTTCCTACCTGTGTTTCCTAAGCTAGGCTAACAGTTTCTACCTGTGTTTCCTAAGCTAGGCTAACAGTTCCTACCTGTGTTTCCTAAGCTAGGCTAACAGTTCCTACCTGTGTTTCCTAAGCTAGGCTAACAGTTCCTACCTGTGTTTCCTAAGCTAGGCTAACAGTTTCTACCTGTGTTTCCTAAGCTAGGCTAACAGTTTCTACCTGTGTTTCCTAAGCTAGGCTAACAGTTTACACCTGTGTTTCCTAAGCTAGGCTAACAGTTTCTACCTGTGTTTCCTAAACTAGGCTAACAGTTTACACCTGTGTTTCCTAAGCTAGGCTAACAGTTTCTACCTGTGTTTCCTAAGCTAGGCTAACAGTTTCTACCTGTGTTTCCTAAACTAGGCTAACAGTTTCTACCTGTGTTTCCTAAGCTAGGCTAACAGTTTACACCTGTGTTTCCTAAGCTAGGCTAACAGTTTCTACCTGTGTTTCCTAAGCTAGGCTAACAGTTTACACCTGTGTTTCCTAAGCTAGGCTAACAGTTTCTACCTGTGTTTCCTAAGCTAGGCTAACAGTTTCTACCTGTGTTTCCTAAGCTAGGCTAACAGTTTCTACCTGTGTTTCCTAAGCTAGGCTAACAGTTTACACCTGTGTTTCCTAAGCTAGGCTAACAGTTTCTACCTGTGTTTCCTAAACTAGGCTAACAGTTTCTACCTGTGTTTCCTAAGCTAGGCTAACAGTTTACACCTGTGTTTCCTAAGCTAGGCTAACAGTTTACACCTGTGTTTCCTAAGCTAGGCTAACAGTTTCTACCTGTGTTTCCTAAGCTAGGCTAACAGTTTCTACCTGTGTTTCCTAAACTAGGCTAACAGTTTCTACCTGTGTTTCCTAAGCTAGGCTAACAGTTTACACCTGTGTTTCCTAAGCTAGGCTAACAGTTTCTACCTGTGTTTCCTAAGCTAGGCTAACAGTTTACACCTGTGTTTCCTAAGCTAGGCTAACAGTTTCTACCTGTGTTTCCTAAGCTAGGCTAACAGTTTACACCTGTGTTTCCTAAGCTAGGCTAACAGTTTCTACCTGTGTTTCCTAAGCTAGGCTAACAGTTCCTACCTGTGTTTCCTAAGCTAGGCTAACAGTTCCTACCTGTGTTTCCTAAGCTAGGCTAACAGTTTACACCTGTGTTTCCTAAGCTAGGCTAACAGTTCCTACCTGTGTTTCCTAAGCTAGGCTAACAGTTTACACCTGTGTTTCCTAAGCTAGGCTAACAGTTTACACCTGTGTTTCCTAAGCTAGGCTAACAGTTTACACCTGTGTTTCCTAAGCTAGGCTAACAGTTTACACCTGTGTTTCCTAAGCTAGGCTAACAGTTTCTACCTGTGTTTCCTAAGCTAGGCTAACAGTTTCTACCTGTGTTTCCTAAGCTAGGCTAACAGTTTACACCTGTGTTTCCTAAGCTAGGCTAACAGTTTCTACCTGTGTTTCCTAAGCTAGGCTAACAGTTTACACCTGTGTTTCCTAAGCTAGGCTAACAGTTTTTACCTGTGTTTCCTAAGCTAGGCTAACAGTTTCTACCTGTTTCCTAAGCTAGGCTAACAGTTTACACCTGTGTTTCCTAAGCTAGGCTAACAGTTTCTACCTGTGTTTCCTAAGCTAGGCTAACAGTTTACACCTGTGTTTCCTAAGCTAGGCTAACAGTTTCTACCTGTGTTTCCTAAGCTAGGCTAACAGTTCCTACCTGTGTTTCCTAAGCTAGGCTAACAGTTTACACCTGTGTTTCCTAAGCTAGGCTAACAGTTTACACCTGTGTTTCCTAAGCTAGGCTAACAGTTTACACCTGTGTTTCCTAAGCTAGGCTAACAGTTTACACCTGTGTTTCCTAAGCTAGGCTAACAGTTCCTACCTGTGTTTCCTAAGCTAGGCTAACAGTTCCTACCTGTGTTTCCTAAGCTAGGCTAACAGTTTCTACCTGTGTTTCCTAAGCTAGGCTAACAGTTTCTACCTGTGTTTCCTAAACTAGGCTAACAGTTTCTACCTGTGTTTCCTAAGCTAGGCTAACAGTTTACACCTGTGTTTCCTAAGCTAGGCTAACAGTTTCTACCTGTGTTTCCTAAGCTAGGCTAACAGTTTCTACCTGTGTTTCCTAAACTAGGCTAACAGTTTCTACCTGTGTTTCCTAAGCTAGGCTAACAGTTTACACCTGTGTTTCCTAAGCTAGGCTAACAGTTTCCACCTGTGTTTCCTAAGCTAGGCTAACAGTTTCTACCTGTGTTTCCTAAGCTAGGCTAACAGTTTACACCTGTGTTTCCTAAGCTAGGCTAACAGTTTCTACCTGTGTTTCCTAAGCTAGGCTAACAGTTCCTACCTGTGTTTCCTAAGCTAGGCTAACAGTTCCTACCTGTGTTTCCTAAGCTAGGCTAACAGTTTACACCTGTGTTTCCTAAGCTAGGCTAACAGTTTACACCTGTGTTTCCTAAGCTAGGCTAACAGTTTACACCTGTGTTTCCTAAGCTAGGCTAACAGTTTCTACCTGTGTTTCCTAAGCTAGGCTAAACAGTTTCTACCTGTGTTTCCTAAGCTAGGCTAACAGTTTACACCTGTGTTTCCTAAGCTAGGCTAACAGTTTCTACCTGTGTTTCCTAAGCTAGGCTAACAGTTTACACCTGTGTTTCCTAAGCTAGGCTAACAGTTTTACCTGTGTTTCCTAAGCTAGGCTAACAGTTTACACCTGTGTTTCCTAAGCTAGGCTAACAGTTTCTACCTGTGTTTCCTAAGCTAGGCTAACAGTTTACACCTGTGTTTCCTAAGCTAGGCTAACAGTTTCTACCTGTGTTTCCTAAGCTAGGCTAACAGTTCCTACCTGTGTTTCCTAAGCTAGGCTAACAGTTTACACCTGTGTTTCCTAAGCTAGGCTAACAGTTTCTACCTGTGTTTCCTAAGCTAGGCTAACAGTTTACACCTGTGTTTCCTAAGCTAGGCTAACAGTTTCTACCTGTGTTTCCTAAGCTAGGCTAACAGTTTACACCTGTGTTTCCTAAGCTAGGCTAACAGTTTTTACCTGTGTTTCCTAAGCTAGGCTAACAGTTTCTACCTGTGTTTCCTAAGCTAGGCTAACAGTTTACACCTGTGTTTCCTAAGCTAGGCTAACAGTTTCTACCTGTGTTTCCTAAGCTAGGCTAACAGTTTACACCTGTGTTTCCTAAGCTAGGCTAACAGTTTCTACCTGTGTTTCCTAAGCTAGGCTAACAGTTCCTACCTGTGTTTCCTAAAGCTAGGCTAACAGTTTTACACCTGTGTTTCCTAAGCTAGGCTAACAGTTTACACCTGTGTTTCCTAAGCTAGGCTAACAGTTGACACCTGTGTTTCCTAAGCTAGGCTAACAGTTTACACCTGTGTTTCCTAAGCTAGGCTAACAGTTTACACCTGTGTTTTCCTAAGCTAGGCTAACAGTTTACACCTGTGTTTCCTAAGCTAGGCTAACAGTTTACACCTGTGTTTCCTAAGCTAGGCTAACAGTTACACCTGTGTTTCCTAAGCTAGGCTAACAGTTTACACCTGTGTTTCCTAAGCTAGGCTAACAGTTTACACCTGTGTTTCCTAAACTAGGCTAACAGTTCCTACCTGTGTTTCCTAAGCTAGGCTAACAGTTTCTACCTGTGTTTCCTAAGCTAGGCTAACAGTTTACACCTGTGTTTCCTAAGCTAGGCTAACAGTTTCTACCTGTGTTTCCTAAGCTAGGCTAACAGTTTACACCTGTGTTTCCTAAGCTAGGCTAACAGTTTTAACCTGTGTTTCCTAAGCTAGGCTAACAGTTTTCTACCTGTGTTTCCTAAGCTAGGCTAAAGTTTACACCTGTGTTTCCTAAGCTAGGCTAACAGTTTCTACCTGTGTTTCCTAAGCTAGGCTAACAGTTTACACCTGTGTTTCCTAAGCTAGGGCTAACAGTTCTACCTGTGTTTCCTAAGCTAGGCTAACAGTTTCCTACCTGTGTTTCCTAAGCTAGGCTAAACAGTTTACACCTGTGTTTCCTAAGCTAGGCTAACAGTTTACACCTGTGTTTCCTAAGCTAGGCTAACAGTTTACACCTGTGTTTCCTAAGCTAGGCTAACAGTTTACACCTGTGTTTCCTAAGCTAGGCTAACAGTTTACACCTGTGTTTCCTAAGCTAGGCTAACAGTTTACACCTACTTCTAATCTTTGTTCTGAGTTTATTTCTTCAGAGTTGATTGCATTACTTCAAAGTCTTTGTGGTTTCACTGTAGTTACCTGTGTCAGGTGCTACCTTGTCATATTGCTAAGCTAACTGTGCTCTCAGGTGTGTTACTGTAATGGAAATTATGATTATCAGTGAATTGAATGCTATGATGTTATATTTAACATATAAATAACACTAAGCCTTACATGTCGAGAGACAGTAGATCTGAGCACTCAGGAGGATGATCAGTCACAAGGAGTCATGTGACCAGGAGGATGATCAGTCACAAGGTGTCATGTGACCAGGAGGATGATCAGTCACAAGGTGTCATGTGACCAGGAGGATGATCAGTCACAAGGAGTCATGTGACCAGGAGGATGATCAGTCACAAGGAGTCATGTGACCAGGAGGATGATCAGTCACAAGGTGTCATGTGACCAGGAGGATGATCAGTCACAAGGTGTCATGTGACCAGGAGGATGATCAGTCACAAGGTGTCATGTGACCAGGAGGATGATCAGTCACAAGGTGTCATGTGACCAGGAGGATGATCAGTCACAAGGTGTCATGTGACCAGGAGGATGATCAGTCACAAGGTGTCATGTGACCAGGAGGATGATCAGTCACAAGGTGTCATGTGACCAGGAGGATGATCAGTCACAAGGTGTCATGTGACCAGGAGGATGATCAGTCACAAGGAGTCATGTGACCAGGAGGATGATCAGTCACAAGGTGTCATGTGACCAGGAGGATGATCAGTCACAAGGTGTCATGTGACCAGGAGGATGATCAGTCACAAGGAGTCATGTGACCAGGAGGATGATCAGTCACAAGGTGTCATGTGACCAGGAGGATGATCAGTCACAAGGTGTCATGTGACCAGGAGGATGATCAGTCACAAGGTGTCATGTGACCAGGAGGATGATCAGTCACAAGGTGTCATGTGACCAGGAGGATGATCAGTCACAAGGAGTCATGTGACCAGGAGGATGATCAGTCACAAGGTGTCATGTGACCAGGAGGATGATCAGTCACAAGGTGTCATGTGACCAGGAGGATGATCAGTCACAAGGAGTCATGTGACCAGGAGGATGATCAGTCACAAGGTGTCATGTGACCAGGAGGATGATCAGTCACAAGGTGTCATGTGACCAGGAGGATGATCAGTCACAAGGTGTCATGTGACCAGGAGGATGATCAGTCACAAGGTGTCATGTGACCAGGAGGATGATCAGTCACAAGGTGTCATGTGACCAGGAGGATGATCAGTCACAAGGTGTCATGTGACCAGGAGGATGATCAGTCACAAGGTGTCATGTGACCAGGAGGATGATCAGTCACAAGGTGTCATGTGACCAGGAGGATGATCAGTCACAAGGTGTCATGTGACCAGGAGGATGATCAGTCACAAGGTGTCATGTGACCAAGAGGATGATCAGTCACAAGGTGTCATGTGACCAGAGGATGATCAGTCACAAGGTGTCATGTGACCAGGAGGATGATCAGTCACAAGGTGTCATGTGACCAGGAGGATGATCAGTCACAAGGTGTCATGTGACCAGGAGGATGATCAGTCACAAGGTGTCATGTGACCAGGAGGATGATCAGTCACAAGGTGTCATGTGACCAAGAGGATGATCAGTCACAAGGTGTCATGTGACCAAGAGGATGATCAGTCACAAGGTGTCATGTGACCAGGAGGATGATCAGTCACAAGGTGTCATGTGACCAGGAGGATGATCAGTCACAAGGAGTCATGTGACCAGGAGGATGATCAGTCACAAGGTGTCATGTGACCAGGAGGATGATCAGTCACAAGGTGTCATGTGACCAGGAGGATGATCAGTCACAAGGTGTCATGTGACCACAAAGTGACCTGATCATGGGTCTATTGATAGGGTTAGGGGTCAGGGGTCAGTTATCTCATGACTAAGCACGTCTTCATTGTAACTGTATAAAAGCTCTCTCTTCATCGTGGAGACATTGCTCTTCATGTTGTTTGCCTCTTTTGCTCAGATTGAAGAGCTAACGGTGTTACCTTGTCTCTATGCTAAGCTAACGGTGTTACCTTGTCTCTATGCTAAGCTAACGGTGTTACCTTGTCTCTATGCTAAGCTAACGGTGTTACCTTGTCTCTATGCTAAGCTAACGGTGTTATCTTGTCTCTATGCTAAGCTAACTGTGTTACCTTGTCTCTATGCTAAGCTAACAGTGATCCCTTGTCTCTATGCTAAGCTAACGGTGTTACCTTGTCTCTATGCTAAGCTAACGGTGTTACCTTGTCTCTATGCTAAGCTAACGGTGTTACCTTGTCTCTATGCTAAGCTAACAGTGATCCCTTGTCTCTATGCTAAGCTAACGTGTTACCTTGTCTCTATGCTAAGCTAACGGTGTTACCTTGTCTCTATGCTAAGCTAATGGTGTTACCTTGTCTCTATGCTAAGCTAACGGTGTTACCTTGTCTCTATGCTAAGCTAACGGTGTTACCTTGTCTCTATGCTAAGCTAACAGTGATCCCTTGTCTCTATGCTAAGCTAACGGTGTTACCTTGTCTCTATGCTAAGCTAACGGTGTTACCTTGTCTCTATGCTAAGCTTTCGGTGTTCCCTTGTCTCTATGCTAAGCTAACAGTGATCCCTTGTCTCTATGCTAAGCTAACGGTGTTACCTTGTCTCTATGCTAAGCTAACAGTGATCCCTTGTCTCTATGCTAAGCTAACAGTGATCCCTTGTCTCTATGCTAGGCTTTCGGTGTTCCCTTGTCTCTATGCTAAGCTTTCGGTGTTCCCTTGTCTCTATGGTAAGCTAACGGTGTTCCCTTGTCTCTATGCTAAGCTTACGTTGTTACCTTGTCTCTATGCTAAGCTTACGGTGTTCCCTTGTCTCTATGCTAAGCTAACAGTGATCCCTTGTCTCTATGCTAAGCTTACGGTGTTACCTTGTCTCTATGCTAAGCTAACGGTGTTACCTTGTCTCTATGCTAAGCTAACGGTGTTACCTTGTCTCTATGCTAAGCTAACGGTGTTACCTTGTCTCTATGCTAAGCTAACAGTGATCCATTGTCTCTATGCTAAGCTTACGGTGTTCCCTTGTCTCTATGCTAAGCTAACGGTGTTACCTTGTCTCTATGCTAAGCTAACGGTGTTACCTTGTCTCTATGCTAAGCTAACGGTGTTATCTTGTCTCTATGCTAAGCTAACTGTGTTACCTTGTCTCTATGCTAAGCTAACAGTGATCCCTTGTCTCTATGCTAAGCTAACGGTGTTACCTTGTCTCTATGCTAAGCTAACGGTGTTACCTTGTCTCTATGCTAAGCTAACAGTGATCCCTTGTCTCTATGCTAAGCTAACGGTGTTACCTTGTCTCTATGCTAAGCTAACGGTGTTACCTTGTCTCTATGCTAAGCTTTCGGTGTTCCCTTGTCTCTATGCTAAGCTAACAGTGATCCCTTGTCTCTATGCTAAGCTAACAGTGATCCCTTGTCTCTATGCTAGGCTTTCGGTGTTACCTTGTCTCTATGCTAAGCTTTCGGTGTTCCCTTGTCTCTATGCTAAGCTTTCGGTGTTCCCTTGTCTCTATGGTAAGCTAACGGTGTTCCCTTGTCTCTATGCTAAGCTTACGTTGTTACCTTGTCTCTATGCTAAGCTTACGGTGTTCCCTTGTCTCTATGCTAAGCTAACAGTGATCCCTTGTCTCTATGCTAAGCTTACGGTGTTACCTTGTCTCTATGCTAAGCTAACGGTGTTACCTTGTCTCTATGCTAAGCTAACGGTGTTACCTTGTCTCTATGCTAAGCTAACGGTGTTACCTTGTCTCTATGCTAAGCTAACAGTGATCCATTGTCTCTATGCTAAGCTTACGGTGTTCCCTTGTCTCTATGCTAAGCTAACGGTGTTACCTTGTCTCTATGCTAAGCTAACGGTGTTCCCTTGTCTCTATGCTAAGCTAACGGTGTTACCTTGTCTCTATGCTAAGCTAACGGTGTTACCTTGTCTCTATGCTAAGCTAACAGTGATCCATTGTCTCTATGCTAAGCTTACGGTGTTCCCTTGTCTCTATGCTAAGCTAACGGTGTTACCTTGTCTCTATGCTAAGCTAACGGTGTTCCCTTGTCTCTATGCTAAGCTAACGGTGTTACCTTGTCTCTATGCTAAGCTTACGGTGTTACCTTGTCTCTATGCTAAGCTTACGTGTTCCCTTGTCTCTATGCTAAGCTAACAGTTTTACCTTGTCTCTATGCTAAGCTAACGGTGTTACCTTGTCTCTATGCTAAGCTAACGGTGTTACCTTGTCTCTATGCTACGCTAACAGTGATCCCTTGTCTCTATGCTACGCTAACAGTGATCCCTTGTCTCTATGCTAAGCTTACGGTGTTACCTTGTCTCTATGCTAAGCTAACGGTGTTCCCTTGTCTCTATGCTAAGCTTACGGTGTTCCCCTGTCTCTATGCTAAGCTAACGGTGTTCCCTTGTCTCTATGCTAAGCTAACGGTGTTACCTTGTCCTTGGAGTTGAGCACCACAGCCTGGGTGTTTGGGATCCTGACGACGTGATGCTGGTTCTCAGCCGTGGGCATCCAGACTCGAGCGGGCAGCTTGTGGTTCAGCAGCGAGAGTTCAGTGATCAGACGCTGAGTCTTCTGCTCTTTGGTCGGCAGCGTCGCCAAACGCCTCCCGATGCCCAGCAGAGACTTCACCAGTTCTCTCTGAGGCCGAAGACGCTCCAGCTGCAGAGAGGAGATATCACGGGTTAATTATATATATATATATATATTTACAGTATATATATGTTAATTATCATCTTGGCCTGTCTCTCTATTAGTGGCAGTACTTTATTTAACTGTTTAGTTACTAAATAAAAGCCTCAGTATTTAACTTTTATAAAACCAAACACTCCCAACACTGACATGACTTTCAAAAAGAAAATCTCAGTATTTTATTTAACTTTTATAAATCCCAGCTCCCTACAATGAGTTCAATAGTTTTCACTTTTTGTTTGACTTTTATGTCTGCACCCGAACACCAAGTGAAATTCCTCGTACGTGCTACCTGGTTCTGAGACGAGTTTCTAAATAAAAGCCTCACCTCCTCCGGCACGGCCTCCACTCTGGGGTTACTTCCTGTCCTCCTGAGGCCGGATCCAAACCCACTGCTGGCTGTGTTCACATCAGACTTTGACCTCTGGTGGGTCTTCCTGGAGGGGGAGACGATCACCTCGCCCTCCCCCAGAACGGGACTCTCTGGGGGGGAAACGGAGACGCTGAGTCCACGTTGTTGTTGCTGTTGTGGCGGCGGTGGCAGCGGCGATGAGACGGAGAGGGGCTGCCGGAGACAGACCCCCCGCGGTGAGGATCAGCTGGAGGGTTAGAGGGCTTCAGCTCGTCGGACAGGATGAGTTTCCGCAGCTTGTTTCCTCTGGAGTGACGCTGGGTGGAGATGTGCATGTCAGAGGAATACGCTCCCAGCAGCCAGGCCGTCAGCAGGGAGAAGGTGATGCCTCCTCGACAGCGGTGGATCTAAGAGAGACAAATCAATCAATCAATGTTACCTTCGTCTCAGTGGACTTTACAGTTTGTAGAGAATATCAATACGACAGCCTCTGTCCTCTGACCCTCACATCGGACAAGGAAAAACGTCCTTATGGTAATCTTTGCTAAACCAATCAAACCCCCTTTAGACCAACAAGAACCTCATCCAGGACAACTGGAACCTCTTCAGCCAAAGGGAACGCCCACCAGGTAAACAGAACCTCATCCAGGACAACTGGAACCTCTTCAGCCAAAGGGAACGCCCACCAGGTAAACAGAACCTCATCCAGGACAAATGCCAAAACAATGCCAAGTATCCATCTCAGTGGCACGTCATCTCGAGTCTGACCGACTGTAGAAGTTTAGATAACAGACACTCGACTCAGGTGAAGTGAAGTCAACAAACTTCTAGTCAGAAACCAACAGAAAGTCGTCTCAGGACTCACCAGGTAGGGGCTGATGCTAACTGTAATCTATAGAGAACAGGACTCACCAGGTAGGGGCTGATGCTAACTGTAATCTATAGAGAACAGGACTCACCAGGTAGGGGCTGATGCTAACTGTAATCTATAGAGAACAGGACTCACCAGGTAGGGGCTGATGCTAACTGTAATCTATAGAGAACAGGACTCACCAGGTAGGGGCTGATGTTAACTGTAATCTATAGAGAACAGGACTCACCAGGTAGGGGCTGATGCTAACTGTAATCTATAGAGAACAGGACTCACCAGGTAGGGGCTGATGCTAACTGTAATCTATAGAGAACAGGACTCACCAGGTAGGGGCTGATGCTAACTGTAATCTATAGAGAACAGGACTCACCAGGTAGGGGCTGATGTTAACTGTAATCTATAGAGAACAGGACTCACCAGGAAGGGGCTGATGCTAACTGTAATCTATAGAGAACAGGACTCACCAGGTAGGGACTGATGCTAACTGTAATCTATGGTTTACTCACCAGGTAGGGACTGATGCTAACTGTAATCTATGGTTTACTCACCAGGTAGGGGCTGATGCTAACTGTAATCTATAGTTTACTCACCAGGTAGGGACTGATGCTAACTGTAATCTATGGTTTACTCACCAGGTAGGGACTGATAGTAACTGTAATCTATAGTTTACTCACCAGGTAGGGACTGATGCTAACTGTAATCTATAGTTTACTCACCAGGTAGGGACTGATGCTAACTGTAATCTATGGTTTACTCACCAGGTAGGGACTGATAGTAACTGTAATCTATGGTTTACTCACCAGGTAGGGACTGATAGTAACTGTAATCTATAGTTTACTCACCAGGTAGGGACTGATAGTAACTGTAATCTATAGTTTACTCACCAGGTAGGGACTGATGCTAACTGTAATCTATAGTTTACTCACCAGGTAGGGACTGATAGTAACTGTAATCTATGGTTTACTCACCAGGTAGGGACTGATAGTAACTGTAATCTATGGTTTACTCACCAGGTAGGGACTGATAGTAACTGTAATCTATGGTTTACTCACCAGGTAGGGACTGATAGTAACTGTAATCTATAGTTTACTCACCAGGTAGGGACTGATGCTAACTGTAATCTATAGTTTACTCACCAGGTAGGGACTGATGCTAACTGTAATCTATGGTTTACTCACCAGGTAGGGACTGATAGTAACTGTAATCTATAGTTTACTCACCAGGTAGGGACTGATGCTAACTGTAATCTATAGTTTACTCACCAGGTAGGGGCTGATGCTAACTGTAATCTATGGTTTACTCACCAGGTAGGGACTGATAGTAACTGTAATCTATAGTTTACTCACCAGGTAGGGACTGATGCTAACTGTAATCTATAGTTTACTCACCAGGTAGGGACTGATGCTAACTGTAATCTATAGTTTACTCACCAGGTAGGGGCTGATGCTAACTGTAATCTATAGTTTACTCACCAGGTAGGGGCTGATGCTAACTGTAATCTATAGTTTACTCACCAGGTAGGGGCTGATGCTAACTGTAATCTATGGTTTACTCACCAGGTAGGGGCTGATGCTAACTGTAATCTATGGTTTACTCACCAGGTAGAGACTGATGCTAACTGTAATCTTTAGTTTACTCACCAGGTAGGGGCTGATGCTAACTGTAATCTTTAGTTTACTCACCAGGTAGAGACTGATGCTAACTGTAATCTATAGTTTACTCACCAGGTAGGGACTGATGCTAACTGTAATCTTTAGTTTACTCACCAGGTAGAGACTGATGCTAACTGTAATCTATAGTTTACTCACCAGGTAGGGGCTGATGCTAACTGTAATCTTTAGTTTACTCACCAGGTAGGGACTGATGCTAACTGTAATCTATAGTTTACTCACCAGGTAGGGACTGATAGTAACTGTAATCTATAGTTTACTCACCAGGTAGGAACTGATAGTAACTGTAATCTATGGTTTACTCACCAGGTAGGGACTGATAGTAACTGTAATCTATGGTTTACTCACCAGGTAGGGACTGATAGTAACTGTAATCTATAGTTTACTCACCAGGTAGGGACTGATGCTAACTGTAATCTATAGTTTACTCACCAGGTAGGGACTGATGCTAACTGTAATCTATGGTTTACTCACCAGGTAGGGACTGATAGTAACTGTAATCTATAGTTTACTCACCAGGTAGGGACTGATGCTAACTGTAATCTATAGTTTACTCACCAGGTAGGGACTGATAGTAACTGTAATCTATGGTTTACTCACCAGGTAGGGACTGATAGTAACTGTAATCTATGGTTTACTCACCAGGTAGGGACTGATAGTAACTGTAATCTATGGTTTACTCACCAGGTAGGGACTGATAGTAACTGTAATCTATGGTTTACTCACCAGGTAGGGACTGATAGTAACTGTAATCTATAGTTTACTCACCAGGTAGGGACTGATGCTAACTGTAATCTATAGTTTACTCACCAGGTAGGGACTGATGCTAACTGTAATCTATGGTTTACTCACCAGGTAGGGACTGATAGTAACTGTAATCTATAGTTTACTCACCAGGTAGGGACTGATGCTAACTGTAATCTATAGTTTACTCACCAGGTAGGGGCTGATGCTAACTGTAATCTATAGTTTACTCACCAGGTAGGGGCTGATGCTAACTGTAATCTATAGTTTACTCACCAGGTAGGGGCTGATGCTAACTGTAATCTATGGTTTACTCACCAGGTAGGGGCTGATGCTAACTGTAATCTATGGTTTACTCACCAGGTAGAGACTGATGCTAACTGTAATCTTTAGTTTACTCACCAGGTAGGGGCTGATGCTAACTGTAATCTTTAGTTTACTCACCAGGTAGAGACTGATGCTAACTGTAATCTATAGTTTACTCACCAGGTAGGGACTGATGCTAACTGTAATCTTTAGTTTACTCACCAGGTAGAGACTGATGCTAACTGTAATCTATAGTTTACTCACCAGGTAGGGGCTGATGCTAACTGTAATCTTTAGTTTACTCACCAGGTAGGGGCTGATGCTAACTGTAATCTTTAGTTTACTCACCAGGTAGAGACTGATGCTAACTGTAATCTATGGTTTACTCACCAGGTAGAGACTGATGCTAACTGTAATCTATAGTTTACTCACCAGGTAGGGGCTGATGCTAACTGTAATCTTTAGTTTACTCACCAGGTAGAGACTGATGCTAACTGTAATCTATAGTTTACTCACCAGGTAGGGGCTGATGCTAACTGTAATCTTTAGTTTACTCACCAGGTAGACTGATGCTAACTGTAATCTTTAGTTTACTCACCAGGTAGAGACTGATGCTAACTGTAATCTATAGTTTACTCACCAGGTAGGGGCTGATGCTAACTGTAATCTATAGTTTACTCACCAGGTAGGGACTGATGCTAACTGTAATCTTTAGTTTACTCACCAGGTAGGGACTGATGCTAACTGTAATCTTTAGTTTACTCACCAGGTAGAGACTGATGCTAACTGTAATCTATAGTTTACTCACCAGGTAGGGGCTGATGCTAACTGTAATCTTTAGTTTACTCACCAGGAAGGGGCTGATGCTAACTGTAATCTTTAGTTTACTCACCAGGTAGAGACTGATGCTAACTGTAATCTTTAGTTTACTCACCAGGTAGGGACTGATGCTAACTGTAATCTATAGTTTACTCACCAGGTAGGGGCTGATGCTAACTGTAATCTTTAGTTTATTCACCAGGTAGGGACTGATGCTAACTGTAATCTATAGTTTACTCACCAGGTAGAGACTGATGCTAACTGTAATCTTTAGTTTACTCACCAGGTAGGGGCTGATGCTAACTGTAATCTATAGTTTACTCACCAGGTAGGGACTGATGCTAACTGTAATCTTTAGTTTACTCACCAGGTAGGGACTGATGCTAACCGTAATCTTTAGTTTACTCACCAGGTAGAGACTGATGCTAACTGTAATCTATAGTTTACTCACCAGGTAGGGGCTGATGCTAACTGTAATCTTTAGTTTACTCACCAGGTAGGGGCTGATGCTAACTGTAATCTTTAGTTTACTCACCAGGTAGGGGACTGATGCTAACTGTAATCTTTAGTTTACTCACCAGGTAGGGGCTGATGCTAACTGTAATCTTTAGTTTACTCACCAGGTAGGGACTGATGCTAACTGTAATCTTTAGTTTACTCACCAGGTAGGGGCTGATGCTAACTGTAATCTATAGTTTACTCACCAGGTAGGGGCTGATGCTAACTGTAATCTTTAGTTTACTCACCAGGTAGGGGCTGATGCTAACTGTAATCTTTAGTTTACTCACCAGGTAGGGACTGATGCTAACTGTAATCTTTAGTTTACTCACCAGGTAGGGGCTGATGCTAACTGTAATCTTTAGTTACTCACCAGGTAGGGGCTGATGCTAACTGTAATCTTTAGTTTACTCACCAGGTAGAGACTGATGCTAACTGTAATCTTTAGTTTACTCACCAGGTAGGGACTGATGCTAACTGTAATCTATAGTTTACTCACCAGGTAGGGGCTGATGCTAACTGTAATCTTTAGTTTACTCACCAGGTAGGGACTGATGCTAACTGTAATCTTTAGTTTACTCACCAGGTAGAGACTGATGCTAACTGTAATCTTTAGTTTACTCACCAGGTAGGGACTGATGCTAACTGTAATCTATAGTTTACTCACCAGGTAGGGGCTGATGCTAACTGTAATCTTTAGTTTACTCACCAGGTAGAGACTGATGCTAACTGTAATCTTTAGTTTACTCACCAGGTAGGGACTGATGCTAACTGTAATCTATGGTTTACTCACCAGGTAGGGGCTGATGCTAACTGTAATCTTTAGTTTACTCACCAGGTAGAGACTGATGCTAACTGTAATCTATAGTTTACTCACCAGGTAGGGACTGATGCTAACTGTAATCTAAAGTTTACTCACCAGGTAGAGACTGATGCTAACTGTAATCTTTAGTTTACTCACCAGGTAGAGACTGATGCTAACTGTAATCTATAGTTTACTCACCAGGTAGGGACTGATGCTAACTGTAATCTTTAGTTTACTCACCAGGTAGGGGCTGATGCTAACTGTAATCTATAGTTTACTCACCAGGTAGGGGCTGATGCTAACTGTAATCTATAGTTTACTCACCAGGTAGAGACTGATGCTAACTGTAATCTTTAGTTTACTCACCAGGTAGGGGCTGATGCTAACTGTAATCTATAGTTTACTCACCAGGTACGGACTGATGCTAACTGTAATCTTTAGTTTACTCACCAGGTAGGGGCTGATGCTAACTGTAATCTATAGTTTACTCACCAGGTAGAGACTGATGCTAACTGTAATCTTTAGTTTACTCACCAGGTAGGGGCTGATGCTAACTGTAATCTATAGTTTACTCACCAGGTAGGGGCTGATGCTAACTGTAATCTATAGTTTACTCACCAGGTAGAGACTGATGCTAACTGTAATCTATGGTTTACTCACCAGGTAGGGGCTGATGCTAACTGTAATCTATAGTTTACTCACCAGGTAGGGGCTGATGCTAACTGTAATCTATAGTTTACTCACCAGGTAGAGACTGATGCTAACTGTAATCTATGGTTTACTCACCAGGTAGGGGCTGATGCTAACTGTAATCTATAGTTTACTCACCAGGTAGGGGCTGATGCTAACTGTAATCTATAGTTTACTCACCAGGTAGGGACTGATGCTAACTGTAATCTATGGTTTACTCACCAGGTAGGGGCTGATGCTAACTGTAATCTATAGTTTACTCACCAGGTAGGGGCTGATGCTAACTGTAATCTATAGTTTACTCACCAGGTAGAGACTGATGCTAACTGTAATCTATGGTTTACTCACCAGGTAGGGGCTGATGCTAACTGTAATCTATAGTTTACTCACCAGGTAGGGGCTGATGCTAACTGTAATCTATAGTTTACTCACCAGGTAGGGGCTGATGCTAACTGTAATCTATAGTTTACTCACCAGGTAGAGACTGATGCTAACTGTAATCTTTAGTTTACTCACCAGGTAGGGACTGATGCTAACTGTAATCTATAGTTTACTCACCAGGTAGGGGCTGATGCTAACTGTAATCTATAGTTTACTCACCAGGTAGGGGCTGATGCTAACTGTAATCTATAGTTTACTCACCAGGTAGAGACTGATGCTAACTGTAATCTATAGTTTACTCACCAGGTAGGGGCTGATGCTAACTGTAATCTATAGTTTACTCACCAGGTAGAGACTGATGCTAACTGTAATCTATAGTTTACTCACCAGGTAGAGACTGATGCTAACTGTAATCTATAGTTTACTCACCAGGTAGGGGCTGATGCTAACTGTAATCTATAGTTTACTCACCAGGTAGACTGATGCTAACTGTAATCTATAGTTTACTCACCAGGTAGGGGCTGATGCTAACTGTAATCTATAGTTTACTCACCAGGTAGGGACTGATGCTAACTGTAATCTATAGTTTACTCACCAGGTAGGGGCTGATGCTAACTGTAATCTATAGTTTACTCACCAGGTAGGGGCTGATGCTAACTGTAATCTATAGTTTACTCACCAGGTCGAGACTATGCTAACTGTAATCTATAGTTTACTCACCAGGTAGGGACTGATGCTAACTGTAATCTATAGTTTACTCACCAGGTAGGGACTGATGCTAACTGTAATCTATAGTTTACTCACCAGGTAGGGACTGATGCTAACTGTAATCTATAGTTTACTCACCAGGTAGAGACTGATGCTAACTGTAATCTATAGTTTACTCACCAGGTAGGGGCTAATGCTAACTGTAATCTATGGTTTACTCACCAGGTAGGGACTGATGCTAACTGTAATCTATGGTTTACTCACCAGGTAGGGGCTGATGCTAACTGTAATCTATGGTTTACTCACCAGGTAGAGACTGATGCTAACTGTAATCTATAGTTTACTCACCAGGTAGAGACTGATGCTAACTGTAATCTATGGTTTACTCACCAGGTAGGGACTGATGCTAACTGTAATCTATAGTTTACTCACCAGGTAGGGGCTGATGCTAACTGTAATCTATAGTTTACTCACCAGGTAGGGGCTGATGCTAACTGTAATCTATAGTTTACTCACCAGGTAGGGGCTGATGCTAACTGTAATCTATAGTTTACTCACCAGGTAGGGGCTGATGCTAACTGTAATCTATAGTTTACTCACCAGGTAGGGGCTGATGCTAACTGTAATCTTTAGTTTACTCACCAGGTAGGGGCTGATGCTAACTGTAATCTATAGTTTACTCACCAGGTAGGGACTGATGCTAACTGTAATCTATGGTTTACTCACCAGGTAGGGACTGATGCTAACTGTAATCTATGGTTTACTCACCAGGTAGGGACTGATGCTAACTGTAATCTATAGTTTACTCACCAGGTAGGGGCTGATGCTAACTGTAATCTATAGTTTACTCACCAGGTAGGGGCTGATGCTAACTGTAATCTTTAGTTTACTCACCAGGTAGGGGCTGATGGCGTCCCCCACCTCCGTGTCCATGTGCACGTACATGTTGAGCAGCTGAGGGAGGTAGAAGTCCACCTCGCTGTCGGTGAAGCTGAACAGACGGTTCCCGATGTACGCCTGCACCCCCGGCTCTTTGGACTTATACAGGTAGGAGATCGCCATGGAGACGTCAAACAGCTTGGACTCGAACAGGCGGAGCAGCCACGACTGTTTGGACGAAGAGGGGGTAGCGAGCAGCGAGGAAGACTCCGGTCGAGAGGATGAAGAAGAGGAAGGAGGAGGAGGAGCGTCTCGCTGGGAAGAAACGCCATTTTGTTTTACTTCATCTTTCACAGAACTACCTTCTTCTACTTCCTCCTCGTCTTCCTCCTTTATGGAGCTGGTGTCCGGGCTGATGACCCACTGAGGACCAGAGATCTCCGTTTGTTGTTGTTGTTGTTGATGATCGCCCTGTTGTTGTGGTTGCTGTCGTTTTTGATCGTCCAGTTGCTGTTGTTGTTGTTGCTGTTCGTCCTGTTGTTGTTGTTGATGATCTTCCTGTTGTTGTGGTTGCTGTTGATGATCGTCCTGTTGTTGTGGTGGTTGCTGTTGATGATCATCCTGTTGTTGTTGTTGTTGATGATCCTGTTGTTGTTGTTGTTGATGATGATCGCCCTGTTGTTGCTGTCGTTTTTGATCGTCCAGTTGCTGTTGTTGTTGTTGTTGATGATCGTCCTGTTGTTGTTGTTGCTGTTGATGATCGTCCAGTTGTTGTTGTTGATGATCGTCCTGTTGTTGTTGTTGTTCCTGTTTGTTGTCCACGTGTTGCTGCTCACACACCTCTCTGTTCTGCAGCTTCACTTGGAGCAGGACCTCCTGGCAGGCCTTCAGAGCCACTTCAGGGTCGATCACTGAGAGCAGACCAACGAGGCGTCGGGGAGAAAGAGAGGCAGAATTAAGTGTTGCAGCTACAGAGGCCTGATACCAGAAGAGTAGTGCTGGTTACCAATAACAGCTTTGATACCAAGGGGGACGCTCTGTGTGGACCTGAACAGCCCCAATGAGCCCATCGCACATTAAGCATTGGGGTTTGATGGGACCCTCCTACTTCAATCCAAACTATCAGGATATAATAGTTATTCTGTGTGTTTGCACCCTGACCCGCCCTCAACTCATCTCCACGGCGTCCTCAGGCAGCGTTACTCAAAGTGCAAATATTATCATTTTCAAAATCCGTTTTTATGTTTTTTAGCATTTTAAAACACAAAGATAATAAATCATGAATAATGAATGAGTTCCTCTCTGTGTCTGTACCCTGATCCCCAGGTCCATCTCCTTCTCTGTGTCTGTACCCTGATCCCCAGGTCCATCTCCTTCTCTGTGTCTGTACCCTGATCCCCAGGTCCATCTCCTTCTCTGTGTCTGTACCCTGATCCCCAGGTCCATCTCCTTCTTTGTGTCTGTACCCTGATCCCCAGGTCCATCTCCTTCTCTGTGTCTGTACCCTGATCCCCAGGTCCATCTCCTTCTCTGTGTCTGTACCCTGATCCCCAGGTCCATCTCCTTCTCTGTGTCTGTACCCTGATCCCCAGGTCCATCTCCTTCTCTGTGTCTGTACCCTGATCCCCAGGTCCATCTCCTTCTCTGTGTCTGTACCCTGATCCCCAGGTCCATCTCCTTCTCTGTGTCTGTACCCTGATCCCCAGGACCATCTCTGTGTCTGTACCCTGATCCCCAGGTCCATCTCCTTCTCTGTGTCTGTACCCTGATCCCCAGGTCCATCTCCTTCTCTGTGTCTGTACCCTGATCCCCAGGACCATCTCCTTCTCTGTGTCTGTACCCTGATCCCCAGGTCCATCTCCTTCTCTGTGTCTGTACCCTGATCCCCAGGTCCATCTCCTTCTCTGTGTCTGTACCCTGATCCCCAGGTCCATCTCCTTCTCTGTGTCTGTACTCTGATCCCCAGGTCCATCTCCTTCTCTGTGTCTGTACCCTGATCCCCAGGTCCATCTCCTTCTCTGTGTCTGTACCCTGATCCCCAGGTCCTTCTCCTTCTCTGTGTCTGTACCCTGATCCCCAGGTCCATCTCCTTCTCTGTGTCTGTACCCTGATCCCCAGGTCCATCTCCTTCTCTGTGTCTGTACCCTGATCCCCAGGTCCTTCTCCTTCTCTGTGTCTGTACCCTGATCCCCAGGTCCATCTCCTTCTCTGTGTCTGTACCCTGATCCCCAGGTCCTTCTCCTTCTCTGTGTCTGTACCCTGATCCCCAGGTCCATCTCCTTCTCTGTGTCTGTACCCTGATCCCCAGGTCCTTCTCCTTCTCTGTGTCTGTACCCTGATCCCCAGGTCCATCTCCTTCTCTGTGTCTGTACCCTGATCCCCAGGTCCATCTCCTTCTCTGTGTCTGTACCCTGATCCCCAGGTCCATCTCCTTCTCTGTGTCTGTACCCTGATCCCCAGGACCATCTCTGTGTCTGTACCCTGATCCCCAGGTCCATCTCCTTCTCTGTGTCTGTACCCTGATCCCCAGGTCCATCTCCTTCTCTATGTCTGTACCCTGATCCCCAGGTCCATCTCCTTCTCTGTGTCTGTACCCTGATCCCCAGGACCATCTCTGTGTCTGTACCCTGATCCCCAGGTCACCTGAGCCTTTGAAAGAACATCCATCTGTTTGCAACTTAAATTATTATATTTATGTGAAAAACACATGAAAAAGTGTATTTTGCATAATTGGTGACCTTTAAAGTATAATCGTATTGTTATAACAGTATGAGGATATCAAAAGGTCTGGCCCCTCACCCTGGTCTGGCCCCTCACCCTGGTCTGGCCCCTCACCCTGGTCTGGCCCCTCACCCTGGTCTGGCCCCTCACCCTGGTCCGCCCTCAGGTCCATCTCCATGTGGTCCTCAGAGATGATGTCCAACGGAGGAGTTTGTCCTCTGGACGACTCGCTGCTGCTCCCAATGCTACCTGTGCTACCGATGCTACCGCTAGGAGAAGAGCTACGTGGGCTAGCACTGGGGGAGGAGGGCTGCTCGCTGTGGGGGGGGGGAGGCGGCTGCAGTTTGGGGCGCTGCGAGTGATGAAGGTGATGATGATGATGGTGGTGAGGGCAGTCAGAAGAGCTCTCAGAACAACAGGAGGAGGATGAAGAGGAGGAGGAAGAGGAGGCGCTGGAGGGGGAGGAGGGGCAGGAGAAACTGGTGGGGGAGGAGGCGCCAGGGGGGGGAGGGGGACCAACGGGGGCGGGGCTTATAGCAGAGGGGGCGGGG
The DNA here is from genome assembly GCA_028583405.1 of Pogonophryne albipinna. Classification (NCBI taxonomy): domain Eukaryota; kingdom Metazoa; phylum Chordata; class Actinopteri; order Perciformes; family Artedidraconidae; genus Pogonophryne; species Pogonophryne albipinna. The sequence goes on from JAPTMU010000101.1 coordinate 133,567, forward strand.
CTTAGGTGAAGAAGAGCGGGGGAGAGGGACACCTCGGCGTCCGCCATCTTGGAAAAACACACCTAGAGAGAAAGAGATTCAAAGGTTTAATAACTGAAACATTTTAACCCTTTAAGCACCCAGTGTTACTCACTAGGGAACATTACAATAACAGCTGCTCGCCCTGCAACACTGCTCCAACCACACAACCTGCGGTCTGTAGAATAACGTTAAGAGAGAAACTGTGAAAACAATAATGCTAGGATTTCCTATGATATCAGTGTGTAGTGTCTCTACTTTAAAGAGTCCTCTCCTGCTGATGTTCAGGTGTATATCAGTATGTAGTGTCTCTACTTTAAAGAGTCCTCTCCTGCTGATGTTCAGGTGTATATCAGTATGTAGTGTCTCTACTTTAAAGAGTCCTCTCCTGCTGATGTTCAGGTGTATATCAGTATGTAGTGTCTCTACTTTAAAGAGTCCTCTCCTGCTGATGTTCAGGTGTATATCAGTATGTAGTGTCTCTACTTTAAAGAGTCCTCTCCTGCTGATGTTCAGGTGTATATCAGTATGTAGTGTCTCTACTTTAAAGAGTCCTCTCCTGCTGATGTTCAGGTGTATATCAGTATGTAGCGTCTCTACTTTAAAGAGTCCTCTCCTGCTGATGTTCAGGTGTATATCAGTGTGTAGTGTCTCTACTTTAAAGAGTCCTCTCCTGCTGATATTCAGGTGTATATCAGTATGTAGTGTCTCTACTTTAAAGAGTCCTCTCCTGCTGATGTCCAGGTGTATATCAGTATGTAGTGTCTCTACTTTAAAGAGTCCTCTCCTGCTGATGTTCAGGTGTATATCAGTATGTAGTGTCTCTACTTTAAAGAGTCCTCTCCTGCTGATGTTCAGGTGTATATCAGTATGTAGTGTCTCTACTTTAAAGAGTCCTCTCCTGCTGATGTTCAGGTGTATATCAGTATGTAGTGTCTCTACTTTAAAGAGTCCTCTCCTGCTGATGTTCAGGTGTATATCAGTATGTAATGTCTCTACTTTAAAGAGTCCCCTCCTGATGTTCAGGTGTATATCAGTATGTAGTATCTCTACTTTAAAGAGTCCCCTCCTGATGTTCAGGTGTATATCAGTATGTAGTGTCTCTACTTTAAAGAGTCCCCTCCTGATGCTCAGGTGTATATCAGTATGTAGTATCTCTACTTTAAAGAGTCCCCTCCTGATGTTCAGGTGTATATCAGTATGTAATGTCTCTACTTTAAAGAGTCCCCTCCTGATGCTCAGGTGTATATCAGTATGTAGTATCTCTACTTTAAAGAGTCCCCTCCTGATGTTCAGGTGTATATCAGTATGTAGTATCTCTACTTTAAAGAGTCCCCTCCTGATGTTCAGGTTTATATCAGTATGTAGTGTCTCTACTTTAAAGAGTCCTCTCCTACTGATGTTCAGGTGTATATCAGTATGTAGTGTCTCTACTTTAAAGAGTCCTCTCCTGCTGATGTTCAGGTGTATATCAGTATGTAGTGTCTCTACTTTAAAGAGTCCTCTCCTGCTGATGTTCAGGTGTATATCAGTATGTAGTGTCTCTACTTTAAAGAGTCCTCTCCTGCTGATGTTCAGGTGGATATCAGTATGTAGTGTCTCTACTTTAAAGAGTCCTCTCCTGCTGATGTTCAGGTGTATATCAGTATGTAGTGTCTCTACTTTAAAGAGTCCTCTCCTGCTGATGTTCAGGTGTATATCAGTATGTAGTGTCTCTACTTTAAAGAGTCCTCTCCTGCTGATGTTCAGGTGTATATCAGTATGTAGTGTCTCTACTTTAAAGAGTCCTCTCCTGCTGATGTTCAGGTGTATATCAGTATGTAGTGTCTCTACTTTAAAGAGTCCTCTCCTGCTGATGTTCAGGTGTATATCAGTATGTAGTGTCTCTACTTTAAAGAGTCCTCTCCTGCTGATGTTCAGGTGTATATCAGTATGTAGTGTCTCTACTTTAAAGAGTCCTCTCCTGCTGATGTTCAGGTGTATATCAGTATGTAGTGTCTCTACTTTAAAGAGTCCTCTCCTGCTGATGTTCAGGTGTATATCAGTGTGTAGTGTCTCTACTTTAAAGAGTCCTCTCCTGCTGATGTTCAGGTGTATATCAGTATGTAGTGTCTCTACTTTAAAGAGTCCTCTCCTGCTGATGTTCAGGTGTATATCAGTATGTAGTGTCTCTACTTTAAAGAGTCCTCTCCTGCTGATGTTCAGGTGTATATCAGTATGTAGTGTCTCTACTTTAAAGAGTCCTCTCCTGCTGATGTTCAGGTGTATATCAGTATGTAGTGTCTCTACTTTAAAGAGTCCTCTCCTGCTGATGTTCAGGTGTATATCAGTATGTAGTGTCTCTACTTTAAAGAGTCCTCTCCTGCTGATGTTCAGGTGTATATCAGTATGTAGTGTCTCTACTTTAAAGAGTCCTCTCCTGCTGATGTTCAGGTGTATATCAGTTTGTAGTGTCTCTACTTTAAAGAGTCCTCTCCTGCTGATGTTCAGGTGTATATCAGTATGTAGAGTCTCTACTTTAAAGAGTCCTCTCCTGCTGATGGTCAGGTGTATATCAGTATGTAGTGTCTCTACTTTAAAGAGTCCTCTCCTGCTGATGTTCAGGTGTATATCAGTATGTAGTGTCTCTACTTTAAAGAGTCCTCTCCTGCTGATGTTCAGGTGTATATCAGTATGTAGTGTCTCTACTTTAAAGAGTCCTCTCCTGCTGATGTTCAGGTGTATATCAGTATGTAGTGTCTCTACTTTAAAGAGTCCTCTCCTGCTGATGTTCAGGTGTATATCAGTATGTAGTGTCTCTACTTTAAAGAGTCCTCTCCTGCTGATGTTCAGGTGTATATCAGTATGTAGAGTCTCTACTTTAAAGAGTCCTCTCCTGCTGATGTTCAGGTGTATATCAGTATGTAGAGTCTCTACTTTAAAGAGTCCTCTCCTGCTGATGGTCAGGTGTATATCAGTATGTAGTGTCTCTACTTTAAAGAGTCCTCTCCTGCTGATGTTCAGGTGTATATCAGTATGTAGAGTCTCTACTTTAAAGAGTCCTCTCCTGCTGATGGTCAGGTGTATATCAGTATGTAGTGTCTCTACTTTAAAGAGTCCTCTCCTGCTGATGTTCAGGTGTATATCAGTATGTAGTGTCTCTACTTTAAAGAGTCCTCTCCTGCTGATGTTCAGGTGTATATCAGTATGTAGTGTCTCTACTTTAAAGAGTCCTCTCCTGCTGATGTTCAGGTGTATATCAGTATGTAGTGTCTCTACTTTAAAGAGTCCTCTCCTGCTGATGTTCAGGTGTATATCAGTATGTAGAGTCTCTACTTTAAAGAGTTCTCTCCTGCTGATGTTCAGGTGTATATCAGTATGTAGTGTCTCTACTTTAAAGAGTCCTCTCCTGCTGATGTTCAGGTGTATATCAGTATGTAGAGTCTCTACTTTAAAGAGTCCTCTCCTGTTGATGTTCAGGTGTATATCAGTATGTAGTGTCTCTACTTTAAAGAGTCCTCTCCTGCTGATGTTCAGGTGTATATCAGTATGTAGAGTCTCTACTTTAAAGAGTTCTCTCCTGCTGATGTTCAGGTGTATATCAGTATGTAGTGTCTCTACTTTAAAGAGTCCTCTCCTGCTGATGTTCAGGTGAATATCAGTGTGTAGTGTCTCTACTTTAAAGAGTCCTCTCCTGCTGATGTTCAGGTGAATATCAGTGTGTAGTGTCTCTACTTTAAAGAGTCCTCTACTGGGACATGTCTCCATGCTTTAATGTTCAAAAAGCTCTTTATTTTTCTCATACTGCAGCACCTCTTTTCACCCTCTGTCTGAAACCAGAGCCTAGTCTGCTCTGATTGGTTCGCTGGCCGAATTAATTGTTTAAATGTTCTGGGGAAAAAATGATATAATCGAGTAAAGTCCACATTTACGAGAAAATGATCTGAATTATGGGAATTTGTATCTCAGTCTAAATTCTGTGAAAAAAGAGAAATTATTAGTATTATTATTAGTCCACATTTTTTGATAAATTAAAAAGTGAAAATCTGATAAAAAAAATTAACTTTGAAGTAAAAGTGAAATAAGTAGACATTTAAAATCTCAAAGTCCCAGGTAAACAATGACAATGATTGACGTCTTAAAGAGGACACATTCTGCTGGGAACATTCAATATGAAGGGGATCAACATTTGTTTCTCTACCATTTTATTAACAGCTGTGTTCCCTTGGAAACACGCTGGACCTCTAAAAATGTTTATTTTCAGGATTAAATGGAATTAAAAATGTGTTTTACGTCTGAGTCGTGCTGCGTTTGATCATGTGACTGCCTTCCATCAGAGAGAGAGTGTGTGTGAGAGTCTGTGTGTGTTATATAACGTCCTCCTGCTGCACACGGACCTGTCATATGCAGACCCAGAACAAATCTACAGAGAGGGCATATGATTTTCATGGGAGGACACACAACCGTCATGAGCGACACCAGTGGCAGAGATTTCTTTTGGGGGTGCTGTGGGGTAGCTTGACGTTTCATAGAGGGTGCTCAAACATGTAGGGTTTCCCACTAAGGTACCGGGCCACCCACCGAAGCTTACAGGTTATTTTAAACCTGTAGGCCAGGATGAGGAGGAAGGACAGATGAGTTCTGTACCGAGAGGCAGCGGTGCCTCGGAGCCAAGTAGGCCGTCTGGTTCTGATAGCGATGGAGTAGCGGGAGAGAAAGAACAGACAGGAGGGACATTATCTGTTGGAGGAGATGGAGAGGATGACGAGGACTTGCTACGTGGAGGGGAGCCAACGGCAACCGGACAGATACATGAGGGAGGCCCGATACGTCACTCATCTGGAGGAGAGGACCAGGCGCGTAGAGCAGAGTGGAGAAGTGCGATCACAGAGCCTGCCGAGGAAATGACTTTGATTTGTTGTTTAAATAGGGGGCCTACAAAAACTATCAGCCCCAGGGCCTGATGGCAGGTTAGGGCGGGCTTGGGTGTAAGCAGGGGGAAAGTGCTATTCTTATAGGTGTGTGGACCTAACCTCCTCTAGGGGGGTCCTCACCTCCTCTAGGGGGGACCTCACCTCCTCTAGGGGGGTCTGGGGGCATGCTCCCCGGGGAAGATGTATTTTTAAATATTGAAGTTGAAAGCATCAATCTGGTGCACTTTGAGAGCAACATGAGGAGATCTGTGGAAACATTTCAACACCAGATGAAACAGAACTGGAAGCAGATTTACTTTCTTATATTTTACAAATCACTTCCCTTTAAACTGTATTCTTGTTTTACTGTCATAAAGTATTTCATACCTGTTTTTCATTTATTACTATCTGACATCGTAGCATTAAAGTTCAGTTTATTTATAATTAAAAAAATTAAAATATTTTTTTTTGTGTTCTAAATAAAATAAAACGTGTTTATTGGGGGAGGGTCTGTGACGTCTCTGAGCTGCATCACTTCCTGCTCTAACCTCAGATAAATGGAGGAGGAAGAAGAGGAGGAGGAAGAGGCTACACATTTCTTCCTGGCAATAAATGTGTAAAAAAAAATAAAAATATTTTCCCATGTATTTTTTAAATGTATATACTTTAGTATCAGCCAATCAGAGCAGAGCGGGACTCTTTAAAAACAAAGAATAGTTCCAGCCTGTCCTACAAAAAACGACCAAATAGGTCGATTGTTTAAGCAGCTTAGATTACGACCCATAGCCACGTTTTAAAGTGTAGCACCTCTAGTGGTCATGTAAGAAACAACATGCTCCTGTTTATTCACAAATAACCCTCTCTGGAAAATCCTAAAATGTAGAATAGTTTGGCCATTAAAATGCTTTTTGATTAGATTTCTAGCGAGAAGTGTATATTGAACTTTTAGAATCCACGTCCAGTCGATGTGTGTTTGACTGCTGCTGGGTGCCCGATCGGGCAATCTCTCATGCAGCTCTCGGATCAGTGACGAGTGACCCGACAGTGAAACTAAACTTATCTATAACTAGTTACGGTAGTTTGAGAGCTAAAATAGCTACGTGTGATTTTCTAACCTGAAGTGTTTTGTCCGCTCACCGCTGCAGGTGATCATGCAGAGCTGCAGGTGATCATGCAGAGCTGCAGGTGATCATGCAGAGCTGCAGGTGATCATGCAGAGCTGCAGGTGATCATGCAGAGCTGCGTGTCGACTCAGCAGCTGATCTCTCTCCCGTCAGATTAGACTCTTGTTTATGTCCATATCGATCAGATCCAGCAGGTTCTAGCTAAAGATAGGACGACCTGCTTATTAAGAGACACCTGAACAATAAGTGTTGCTATGCAACCGGGTGAGGCCACAAAGTATAGCGCAGCATTATGCATTAGTTTACATGCCCACCGGAACCCCGAGGCATTACCAACAGATCAACGCACAATCAACCCATCCAGGACATCTCTTTCTTTAGACTTTAGAATGGACTCTTCTTGTCTGTCTCATACTCTTCTTGTCTGTCTCATACTCTTCTTGTCTGTCACATACTCTTCTTGTCTGTCACACACTCTTCTTGTCTGTCTCATACTCTTCTTGTCTGTCTCATACTCTTCTTGTCTGTCTCATACTCTTCTTGTCTGTCTCATACTCTTCTTGAAAGTCACATACTCTTCTTGAAAGTCTCATACTCTTCTTGTCTGTCTCATACTCTTCTTGAAAGTCACATACTCTTCTTGAAAGTCTCATACTCTTCTTGTCTGTCTCATACTCTTCTTGTCTGTCACATACTCTTCTTGTCTGTCACATACTCTTCTTGTCTGTCTCATACTCTTCTTGTCTGTCTCATACTCTTCTTGTCTGTCACATACTCTTCTTGTCTGTCACATACTCTTCTTGTCTGTCTCATACTCTTCTTGTCTGTCTCACACTCTTCTTGTCTGTCTCATACTCTTCTTGTCTGTCACATACTCTTCTTGTCTGTCTCATACTCTTCTTGTCTGTCTCATACTCTTCTTGTCTGTCTCATACTCTTCTTGAAAGTCACATACTCTTCTTGAAAGTCACATACTCTTCTTGAAAGTCTCATACTCTTCTTGTCTGTCTCATACTCTTCTTGTCTGTCACATACTCTTCTTGTCTGTCACATACTCTTCTTGTCTGTCTCATACTCTTCTTGTCTGTCTCATACTCTTCTTGTCTGTCACATACTCTTCTTGTCTGTCTCATACTCTTCTTGTCTGTCTCATACTCTTCTTGAAAGTCACATACTCTTCTTGAAAGTCTCATACTCTTCTTGTCTGTCTCATACTCTTCTTGTCTGTCTCATACTCTTCTTGTCTGTCTCATACTCTTCTTGTCTGTCTCATACTCTTCTTGTCTGTCACACACTCTTCTTGTCTGTCACATACTCTTCTTGTCTGTCTCATACTCTTCTTGTCTGTCTCATACTCTTCTTGTCTGTCTCATACTCTTCTTGTCTGTCTCATACTCTTCTTGTCTGTCTCATACTCTTCTTGTCTGTCTCATACTCTTCTTGTCTGTCTCATACTCTTCTTGTCTGTCTCATGCTCTTCTTGTCTGTCACATGCTCTCATACTCTTCTTGTCTGTCTCATACTCTTCTTGTCTGTCTCATACTCTTCTTGTCTGTCTCATACTCTTCTTGTCTGTCACATACTCTTCTTGTCTGTCTCATACTCTTCTTGTCTGTCTCATACTCTTCTTGTCTGTCTCATACTCTTCTTGTCTGTCACATACTCTTCTTGTCTGTCTCATACTCTTCTTGAAAGTCACATACTCTTCTTGTCTGTCTCATACTCTTCTTGTCTGTCTCATACTCTTCTTGTCTGTCTCATACTCTTCTTGTCTGTCTCATACTCTTCTTGTCTGTCTCATACTCTTCTTGTCTGTCACACACTCTTCTTGTCTGTCACACTCTTCTTGTCTGTCTCATACTCTTCTTGTCTGTCTCATACTCTTCTTGTCTGTCACATACTCTTCTTGAAGTCACATACTCTTCTTGTCTGTCTCATACTCTTCTTGTCTGTCCATACTCTTCCGTGGATATACTTTCTTGTCTGTCTCATACTCTTCTTGTCTGTCACACACTCTTCTTGTCTGTCACACACTCTTCTTGTCTGTCTCATACTCTTCTTGTCTGTCTCATACTCTTCTGTCTGTCACATACTCTTCTTGAAAGTCAATACTCTTCTTGTCTGTCTCATACTATTCTTGTCTGTCTCATACTCTTCTTGTCTGTCTCAACTCTTCTTGTCTGTCTCATACTCTTCTTGTCTGTCTCATACTCTTCTTGTCTGTCACATACTCTTCTTGTCTGTCTCATACTCTTCTTGTCTGTCTCATACTCTTCTTGTCGTCCATACTCTTCTTGTCTGTCACATACTCTTCTTGAAAGTCACATACTCATTCTTGGTCCTATCTGTCATACTCCTTCTTGTCTGTCACATACTCTTCTAGTCTGTCTCATACTCTTCTTGTCTGTCTCATACTCTTCTTGTCTGTCACATACTCTTCTTGAAAGTCACACACTCTTCTGTCTGTCTCATACTCTTCTTGTCTGTCTCACATACTCTTCTTGTCTGTCACATACTCTTCTTGTCTGTCTCATACTCTTCTTGTCTAGTCTCATACTCTTCTTGTCCTGTCTCCATACTCTTCTTGTCTGTTCACATACTCTTCTTGTCTGTCTCATACTCTTCTTGTCTGTCTCATACTCTTCTTGTCTGTCTCACACTCTTCTTGTCTGTCACATACTCTTCTTTTTTTTATGTCTGTCTCATACTCTTCTTGTCTGTCTCATACTCTTCTTGTCTGTCTCATACTCTTCTTGTCTGTCACATACTCTTCTTGTCTGTCTCATACTCTTCTTGTCTGTCTCATACTCTTCTTGTCTGTCTCATACTCTTCTTGTCTGTCACATACTCTTCTTGTCTGTCTCATACTCTTCTTGTCTGTCACATACTCTTCTTGAAAGTCTCATTACTCTTCTTTGTCTGTATCATACTCTTCTTGTCTGTCTCATACTCTTCTTGTCTGTCTCATACTCTTCTTGTCTGTCTCATACTCTTCTTGTCTGTCACATACCTCTTCTTGAAGTCACACACTCTTCTTGTCTGTCTCATACTCTTCTTGTCTGTCTCATACTCTTCTTGTCGGTCTCACACTCTTCTTGTCTGTCACATACTCTTCTTGTCTGTCTCATACTCTTCTGTCTGTCTCATACTCTTCTTGTCTGTCTCATACTCTTCTTGTCTGTCACATACTCTTCTTGTCTGTCTCATACTCTTCTTGTCTGTCTCATACTCTTCTTGTCTGTCTCATACTCTTCTTGTCTGTCACATACTCTTCTTGTCTGTCACATACTCTTCTTGTCTGTCTCATACTCTTCTTGTATGTCACATACTCTTCTGACAAGTCACATACTCTTCTTGTCTGTCTCATACTCTTCTTGTCTGTCTCATACTCTTCTTGTCTGTCTCAGTACTCTTCTGTCTGTCTCATACTCTTCTTGTCTGTCACGATACTCTTCTTGTCCTGTCACATACTCTTCTTGGTCTGTCTCATACTCTTCTTGTCTGCTCCCATACTCTTCTTGTCTGTCACATACTCTTCTTGTCTGTCTCATACTCTTCTTGTCTGTCTCACACTTCTTCTTGTCTGTCTCATACTCTTCTTGTCTGTCACATACTCTTCTTGTCTGTCACATACTCTTCTTGTCTGTCTCACACTCTTCTTGTCTGTCTCACACTCTTCTTGTCTGTCTCATACTCTTCTTGTCTGTCTCATACTCTTCTTGTCTGTCACATACTCTTCTTGTCTGTCTCATACTCTTCTTGTCTGTCACATACTCTTCTTGTCTGTCTCATACTCTTCTTGAAAGTCACATACTCTTCTTGAAAGTCTCATACTCTTCTTGTCTGTCTCATACTCTTCTTGTCTGTCTCATACTCTTCTTGTCTGTCTCATACTCTTCTTGTCTGTCTCATACTCTTCTTGTCTGTCTCATACTCTTCTTGTCTGTCACATACTCTTCTTGTCTGTCACATACTCTTCTTGTCTGTCTCATACTCTTCTTGTCTGTCTCATACTCTTCTTGTCTGTCTCATACTCTTCTTGTCTGTCTCATACTCTTCTTGTCTGTCACATACTCTTCTTGTCTGTCACATACTCTTCTTGTCTGTCTCATACTCTTCTTGTCTGTCACATACTCTTCTTGTCTGTCACATACTCTTCTTGTCTGTCTCATACTCTTCTTGTCTGTCTCATACTCTTCTTGTCTGTCTCATACTCTTCTTGTCTGTCACATACTCTTCTTGTCTGTCACATACTCTTCTTGTCTGTCACACACTCTTCTTGTCTGTCACATACTCTTCTTGTCTGTCTCATACTCTTCTTGTCTGTCACATACTCTTCTTGTCTGTCTCACACTCTTCTTGTCTGTCTCACACTCTTCTTGTCTGTCTCATACTCTTCTTGTCTGTCTCATACTCTTCTTGTCTGTCACATACTCTTCTTGTCTGTCTCATACTCTTCTTGTCTGTCACATACTCTTCTTGTCTGTCACATACTCTTCTTGTCTGTCTCATACTCTTCTTGTCTGTCTCATACTCTTCTTGTCTGTCTCATACTCTTCTTGTCTGTCACATACTCTTCTTGTCTGTCTCATACTCTTCTTGAAAGTCACATACTCTTCTTGAAAGTCTCATACTCTTCTTGTCTGTCTCATACTCTTCTTGTCTGTCTCATACTCTTCTTGTCTGTCTCATACTCTTCTTGTCTGTCTCATACTCTTCTTGTCTGTCACACACTCTTCTTGTCTGTCACATACTCTTCTTGTCTGTCTCATACTCTTCTTGTCTGTCTCATACTCTTCTTGTCTGTCACATACTCTTCTTGTCTGTCTCATACTCTTCTTGTCTGTCTCATACTCTTCTTGAAAGTCACATACTCTTCTTGAAAGTCTCATACTCTTCTTGTCTGTCTCATACTCTTCTTGTCTGTCTCATACTCTTCTTGTCTGTCTCATACTCTTCTTGTCTGTCTCATACTCTTCTTGTCTGTCACACACTCTTCTTGTCTGTCACATACTCTTCTTGTCTGTCTCATACTCTTCTTGTCTGTCTCATACTCTTCTTGTCTGTCTCATACTCTTCTTGTCTGTCTCATACTCTTCTTGTCTGTCTCATACTCTTCTTGTCTGTCTCATACTCTTCTTGTCTGTCTCATGCTCTTCTTGTCTGTCACATACTCTTCTTGTCTGTCTCATACTCTTCTTGTCTGTCTCATACTCTTCTTGTCTGTCTCATACTCTTCTTGTCTGTCACATACTCTTCTTGTCTGTCTCATACTCTTCTTGTCTGTCTCATACTCTTCTTGTCTGTCTCATACTCTTCTTTCTGTCACATACTCTTCTTGTCTGTTCATACTCTTCTTGTCTGTCACATACTCTTCTTGAAAGTCACATACTCTTCTTGTCTGTCTCATACTCTTCTTGTCTGTCTCATACTCTTCTTGTCTGTCTCATACTCTTCTTGTCTGTCTCATACTCTTCTTGTCTGTCACACACTCTTCTTGTCTGTCACATACTCTTCTTGTCTGTCTCATACTCTTCTTGTCTGTCTCATACTCTTCTTGTCTGTCACATACTCTTCTTGAAAGTCACATACTCTTCTTGTCTGTCTCATACTCTTCTTGTCTGTCTCATACTCTTCTTGTCTGTCTCATACTCTTCTTGTCTGTCTCATACTCTTCTTGTCTGTCTCATACTCTTCTTGTCTGTCACATACTCTTCTTGTCTGTCTCATACTCTTCTTGTCTGTCTCATACTCTTCTTGTCTGTCTCATACTCTTCTTGTCTGTCACATACTCTTCTTGAAAGTCACATACTCTTCTTGTCTGTCTCATACTCTTCTTGTCTGTCTCATACTCTTCTTGTCTGTCACATACTCTTCTAGTCTGTCTCATACTCTTCTTGTCTGTCTCATACTCTTCTTGTCTGTCACATACTCTTCTTGAAAGTCACACACTCTTCTTGTCTGTCTCACATACTCTTCTTGTCTGTCTCACATACTCTTCTTGTCTGTCACATACTCTTCTTGTCTGTCTCATACTCTTCTTGTCTGTCTCATACTCTTCTTGTCTGTCTCATACTCTTCTTGTCTGTCACATACTCTTCTTGTCTGTCTCATACTCTTCTTGTCTGTCTCATACTCTTCTTGTCTGTCTCACACTCTTCTTGTCTGTCACATACTCTTCTTGTCTGTCTCATACTCTTCTTGTCTGTCTCATACTCTTCTTGTCTGTCTCATACTCTTCTTGTCTGTCACATACTCTTCTTGTCTGTCTCATACTCTTCTTGTCTGTCTCATACTCTTCTTGTCTGTCTCATACTCTTCTTGTCTGTCACATACTCTTCTTGTCTGTCTCATACTCTTCTTGTCTGTCACATACTCTTCTTGAAAGTCTCATACTCTTCTTGTCTGTCTCATACTCTTCTTGTCTGTCTCATACTCTTCTTGTCTGTCTCATACTCTTCTTGTCTGTCTCATACTCTTCTTGTCTGTCACATACTCTTCTTGAAAGTCACACACTCTTCTTGTCTGTCTCATACTCTTCTTGTCTGTCTCATACTCTTCTTGTCTGTCTCACACTCTTCTTGTCTGTCACATACTCTTCTTGTCTGTCTCATACTCTTCTTGTCTGTCTCATACTCTTCTTGTCTGTCTCATACTCTTCTTGTCTGTCACATACTCTTCTTGTCTGTCTCATACTCTTCTTGTCTGTCTCATACTCTTCTTGTCTGTCTCATACTCTTCTTGTCTGTCACATACTCTTCTTGTCTGTCTCATACTCTTCTTGTCTGTCTCATACTCTTCTTGTCTGTCACATACTCTTCTTGAAAGTCACATACTCTTCTTGTCTGTCTCATACTCTTCTTGTCTGTCTCATACTCTTCTTGTCTGTCTCATACTCTTCTTGTCTGTCTCATACTCTTCTTGTCTGTCTCATACTCTTCTTGTCTGTCACATACTCTTCTTGTCTGTCTCATACTCTTCTTGTCTGTCTCATACTCTTCTTGTCTGTCACATACTCTTCTTGTCTGTCACATACTCTTCTTGTCTGTCACATACTCTTCTTGTCTGTCACATACTCTTCTTGTCTGTCACACACTCTTCTTGTCTGTCACACACTCTTCTTGTCTGTCACATACTCTTCTTGTCTGTCTCATACTCTTCTTGTCTGTCTCATACTCTTCTTGTCTGTCTCATACTCTTCTTGTCTGTCACATACTCTTCTTGTCTGTCACACACTCTTCTTGTCTGTCACACACTCTTCTTGTCTGTCACATACTCTTCTTGTCTGTCTCATACTCTTCTTGTCTGTCTCATACTCTTCTTGTCTGTCTCATACTCTTCTTGTCTGTCACATACTCTTCTTGTCTGTCACATACTCTTCTTGTCTGTCACATACTCTTCTTGTCTGTCTCATACTCTTCTTGTCTGTCACATACTCTTCTTGTCTGTCACATACTCTTCTTGTCTGTCTCATACTCTTCTTGTCTGTCTCATACTCTTCTTGTCTGTCTCATACTCTTCTTGTCTGTCACATACTCTTCTTGTCTGTCACATACTCTTCTTGTCTGTCACATACTCTTCTTGTCTGTCTCATACTCTTCTTGTCTGTCACATACTCTTCTTGTCTGTCACATACTCTTCTTGTCTGTCTCATACTCTTCTTGTCTGTCTCATACTCTTCTTGTCTGTCTCATACTCTTCTTGTCTGTCACATACTCTTCTTGTCTGTCACATACTCTTCTTGTCTGTCACACACTCTTCTTGTCTGTCACACACTCTTCTTGTCTGTCTCATACTCTTCTTGTCTGTCACATACTCTTCTTGTCTGTCACATACTCTTCTTGTCTGTCTCACACTCTTCTTGTCTGTCACATACTCTTCTTGTCTGTCTCATACTCTTCTTGTCTGTCACATACTCTTCTTGTCTGTCTCATACTCTTCTTGTCTGTCTCATACTCTTCTTGTCTGTCACATACTCTTCTTGTCTGTCACATACTCTTCTTGTCTGTCTCATACTCTTCTTGTCTGTCTCATACTCTTCTTGTCTGTCACATACTCTTCTTGTCTGTCTCACACTCTTCTTGTCTGTCTCATACTCTTCTTGTCTGTCACATACTCTTCTTGTCTGTCTCATACTCTTCTTGTCTGTCTCATACTCTTCTTGTCTGTCACACACTCTTCTTGTCTGTCACACACTCTTCTTGTCTGTCACATACTCTTCTTGTCTGTCACATACTCTTCTTGTCTGTCTCACACTCTTCTTGTCTGTCTCACACTCTTCTTGTCTGTCTCATACTCTTCTTGTCTGTCACATACTCTTCTTGTCTGTCACATGCTCTTCTTGTCTGTCTCATGCTCTTCTTGTCTGTCTCTTCTTGTCTGTCTCACGCTCTTCTTGTCTGTCTCACGCTCTTCTTGTCTGTCTCACGCTCTTCTTGTCTGTCTCACACTCTTCTTGTCTGTCTCACACTCTTCTTGTCTGTCTCATACTCTTCTTGTCTGTCTCACACTCTTCTTGTCTGTCTCACACTCTTCTTGTCTGTCTCACACTCTTCTTGTCTGTCTCACACTCTTCTTGTCTGTCTCACACTCTTCTTGTCTGTCTCACACTCTTCTTGTCTGTCTCACACTCTTCTTGTCTGTCACATACTCTTCTTGTCTGTCACATACTCTTCTTGTCTGTCTCACACTCTTCTTGTCTGTCTCATACTCTTCTTGTCTGTCACACACTCTTCTTGTCTGTCACATACTCTTCTTGTCTGTCTCATACTCTTCTTGTCTGTCTCACACTCTTCTTGTCTGTCTCATACTCTTCTTGTCTGTCTCACACTCTTCTTGTCTGTCTCACACTCTTCTTGTCTGTCTCACGACTCTTCTTGTCTGTCTCACACTCTTCTTGTCTGTCTCCAACACTCTTCTTGTCTGTCACATTACTCTCTTGTCTGTCTCACACTCTTCTTGTCTGTCTCATCATCTTCTTGTCTGTCTCACACTCTCTTGTCTGTCCCTCACACTCTTCTTGTCTGTCTCACAACTCTTCTTGTCTGTCTCACAACTCTTCTTGTCTGTCTCACACTCTTCTTGTCTGTCACATACTCTTCTTGTCTGTCACATACTCTTCTTGTCTGTCTCACACTCTTCTGGTCTGTCTCACACTCTTCGTGTCTGTCTCACACTCTTCTTGTCTGTCTCACACTCTGCTTGGCTGTCTCACACTCTTCTTGTCTTCACATACTCTTCTTGTCTGTCCACATACTCTTCTTGTCGGTCTCACACTCGTCTTGTCTGTCTCATACTCTTCTTGTCTGTCACACACGCTTCTTGTCTGTCACACACTCTTCTTGTCTGTCACATACTCTTCTTGTCTGTCACATACTCTTCTTGTCTGTCTCATACTCTTCTTGTCTGTCTCATACTCTTCTTGTCTGTCACACACTCTTCTTGTCTGTCACATACTCGTCTTGTCTGTCACATACTCTCTTGTCTGTCTCATACTCTTCTTGTCTGTCTCATACTCTTCTTGTCTGTCCATACTCTTCTTGTCTGTCACACACTCTTCTTGTCTGTCTCCACACTCTTCTTGTCTGTCTCACACTCTTCTTGTCTGTTCTCACACTCTTCTTGTCTGTCCATACTCTTCTTGTCTGTCACATACTCTTCTTGTCTGTCTCACACTCTTCTTGTCTGTCACACACTCTTCTTGTCTGTCACACACTCTTCTTGTCTGTCTCATACTCTTCTTGTCTGTCACATACTCTTCTTGTCTGTCTCATACTCTTCTTGTCTGTCTCATACTCTTCTTGTCTGTCACACACTCTTCTTGTCTGTCACACACTCTTCTTGTCTGTCACATACTCTTCTTGTCTGTCACATACTCTTCTTGTCTGTCTCACACTCTTCTTGTCTGTCTCATACTCTTCTTGTCTGTCTCATACTCTTCTTGTCTGTCACATACTCTTCTTGTCTGTCACATGCTCTTCTTGTCTGTCTCATGCTCTTCTTGTCTGTCTCTTCTTGTCTGTCTCACGCTCTTCTTGTCTGTCTCACGCTCTTCTTGTCTGTCTCACACTCTTCTTGTCTGTCTCACACTCTTCTTGTCTGTCTCACACTCTTCTTGTCTGTCTCATACTCTTCTTGTCTGTCTCACACTCTTCTTGTCTGTCTCACACTCTTCTTGTCTGTCTCACACTCTTCTTGTCTGTCTCACACTCTTCTTGTCTGTCTCACACTCTTCTTGTCTGTCTCACACTCTTCTTGTCTGTCTCACACTCTTCTTGTCTGTCTCACACTCTTCTTGTCTGTCTCACACTCTTCTTGTCTGTCTCACACTCTTCTTGTCTGTCTCACACTCTTCTTGTCTGTCTCACACTCTTCTTGTCTGTCTCACACTCTTCTTGTCTGTCTCACACTCTTCTTGTCTGTCTCACACTCTTCTTGTCTGTCACATACTCTTCTTGTCTGTCTCACACTCTTCTTGTCTGTCTCACACTCTTCTTGTCTGTCACATACTCTTCTTGTCTGTCACATACTCTTCTTGTCTGTCTCATACTCTTCTTGTCTGTCTCATACTCTTCTGTCTGTCACATTACTCTTCTTGTCTGTCTCATACTCTTCTTGTCTGTCTCATACTCTTCTTGTCTGTCTCATACTCTTCTTGTCTGTCACATACTCTTCTTGTCTGTCACATACTCTTCTTGTCTGTCTCATACTCTTCTTGTCTGTCTCATACTCTTCTTGTCTGTCTCATACTCTTCTTGTCTGTCTCATACTCTTCTTGTCTGTCTCATACTCTTCTTGTCTGTCACATACTCTTCTTGTCTGTCTCATACTCTTCTTGTCTGTCACATACTCTTCTTGTCTGTCTCATAAGTGGCCCAACTTTAGAGTTTTGCGCTAAAGGGAAATTATTTTGACCGGAGAGATTTAGATTTGCCGGCTAACGGGAACTCTGACGTCGCCATGTTGTGTGCTTGGCGGATGCGCTCGGCTCCTCTCGGCTGCTGCTCGGTCAGCTTCCGGATGAGGAGGCATTCGTTCGACCAACTGACAGTAGATAACATTACAAACATAACAGGGGCCATAGTAGTGTAAATAATGTTTGTTTCGGCATTAATAACTGAATGTAATGTTTTCTACTTGTTTCCATCTGGGAAGGCATCTACCTTCATCAGATGGAAAGTGTCTTCACCAACAACTTGAGTGTTTCTTATAGCTATGCAGGGCAAGCAGCGAGCAAACACTAACAAGAACAAACACTAACAAGAACAAACACTAACAAGAACAAACACTAACAAGAACAAACACTAACAAGAACAAACACTAACAAGAACAAACACTAACAAGAACAAACAAGTGAAATGAAGAATACAATTGTACAATATAATATTGTGGTGGTTCATCTTATAATTCAGTCTAGAGAACCAGACGGCATCTAAGACCTGCACCCATCTAGATGTTCTAGAGAACCAGACAGCATCTAAGACCTGCAGCCATCTAGATGTTCTAGAGAACCAGACAGCATCTAAGACCTGCACCCATCTAGGGGGAGGCCCCCAAACCCTTCGTGCGTCATTTCGTTCGCGCGCATTTTTCAGGGCAATCTCCACTGGGCTCAGGCCCATCTGTAAACCAGCTCAGACGGCCCACAGGCCCACCTGTAAACCAGCTCAGACGGCCCACAGGCCCACCTGTAAACCAGCTCAGACGGCCCACAGGCCCACCTGTAAACCAGCTCAGACGGCCCACAGGCCTACCTGTAAACCAGCTCAGACGGCCCACAGGCCCACCTGTAAACCAGCTCAGACGGCCCACAGGCCCACCTGTAAACCAGCTCAGACGGCCAACAGGCCCACCTGTAAACCAGCTCAGACGGCCCACAGGCCCACCTGTAAACCAGCTCAGACGGCCCACAGGCCCACCTGTAAACCAGCTCAGACGGCCCACAGGCCCACCTGTAAACCAGCTCAGACGGCCCACAGGCCCATCTGTAAACCAGCTCAGACGGCCCACAGGCCCATCTGTAAACCAGCTCAGACGGCCCACAGGCCCATCTGTAAACCAGCTCAGACGGCCCACAGGCCCATCTGTAAACCAGCTCAGACGGCCCACAGGCCCACCTGTAAACCAGCTCAGACGGCCCACAGGCCCACCTGTAAACCAGCTCAGACGGCCCACAGGCCCACCTGTAAACCAGCTCAGACGGCCCACAGCCCACCTGTAAACCAGCTCAGACGGCCCACAGGCCCATCTGTAAACCAGCTCAGACGGCCCACAGGCCCACCTGTAAACCAGCTCAGACGGCCACAGGCCCATCTGTAAACCAGCTCAGACGGCCCACAGGCCCACCTGTAAACCAGCTCAGACGGCCCACAGGCCCACCTGTAAACCAGCTCAGCTCAGACGGCCCACAGGCCCACCTGTAAACCAGCTCAGACGGCCCACAGGCCCACCTGTAAACCAGCTCAGACGGCCCACCTGTAAACCAGCTCAGACGGCCCACAGGCCCATCTGTAAACCAGCTCAGACGGCCCACAGGCCCACCTGTAAACCAGCTCAGACGGCCCACAGGCCCACCTGTAAACCAGCTCAGACGGCCCACAGGCCCACCTGTAAACCAGCTCAGCTCAGACGGCCCACAGGCCCACCTGTAAACCAGCTCAGACGGCCCACAGGCCCATCTCCCAGCATCCTTAATGTCATGCACTGTAAACTATTCAATATATTGGACGTTAAGTACTTTGTCAGACTTCATATTTATCTGTGAATAACCCCAACGTTTTTTTCTTATTCAAAAGAAGACCTTAACTTAAAGTATTCTTTAATGTTTAAATAAAGCCTAGTTGGTCTGTTTTGCTCATCCTCCTGTTAATATCTTTGGACGTCCTGCACTAACTGTTTGATTGTAGAGATCACTACAGTATCTTCTTGATCTTTTATATTTATATTTCTATCATGCCTTCTACTTCCCCCTAATGTTGTATGCAGGCTATTCTTAATATTTAAATGTTTTCATCAAATAAAATATATTCAACAACAAAATTCAATAACGTGCTTTAACCACTAGGCGGCGCGGGTTAAAACACCAGTGGTGTAGTTAATAAAACATAATAATATCAAACATAATATGACTATTAACTTTATTGTGAGATTAAAACAGAAGGTAAAGGAAAATACAGTTTCAGTCTCTCGATGTGAAGCTTATGCATCGCACCATGAACCTGTTTGGACCTGTAACAGTCAACTGCCTGAGGAGCTGGAAAGGTACTGAATTAATTAAAATGTCAAACTCGGACTTCATTTTAAGGACATGTCGGCCAGGGGTGTAGAGCTATATTTGTTTAAGCACCGGGTCGGCAAAACAGGAGTGTGTGCACCAGTCTACCTTGATCTATGAATTCATGTCTGTGACTCTCACAGTATCTGCTGCCCACAGCTGTTTGATAGAAGGAACACCTCCTTCACTTCATCTCTGCAGCGCCAGGAGGCAGCGGGAGGGTTAGCTCCGCCTCTGAGAAGAGGAGCGCGCCGTGCCTTTCACGCACCGCCTTTCACGCCCCGCCTTTCACGCACCGCCTTTCACTCCCCGCCTTTCACGCCCAGCCTTTCACGCCCAGCCTTTCACGCCCAGCCTTTCACGCATCGCCTTTCACGCCCCGCCTTTCACGCCCCGCCTTTCACGCCCCGCCTTTCACGCACCCTTTCACGCCCCGCCTTTCACGCCCCGCCTTTCACGCACCCTTCCACGCCCCGCCTTTCACGCACCCTTTCACGCCCCGCCTTTCACGCCCCGCCTTTTCACGCCCCGCCTTTCACGCCCCGCCTTTCACGCACCCTTTCACGCCCCCGCCTTTTCACGCCCCGCCTTTCACGCCCCGCCTTTCACGCCCCGCCTTTCACGCCCCGCCTTTCACGCCCCGCCTTTCACGCACCGCCTTTCACGCCCCGCCTTTCACGCACCGCCTTTCACGCACCGCCTTTCACGCCCCGCCTTTCACGCCCCGCCTTTCACGCCCCGCCTTTCACGCCCCGCCTTTCACGCACCCTTTCACACCCCGCCTTTCACGCCCCGCCTTTCACGCACCGCCTTCGCTGAGTTTACCTTCAGAATCATTAGTAAGGCTAAAGAGCGGTGTGGCTGATGTGTTTTAACCACACACACACACACACACACACACACACACACACCACACACACACACACACACACACACACACACACACACACACACACACACACACACACACACACACACACACACACACACACACACACACACACACACACACACACACACACACACACACACACACACACACACACCACACACACACACACACACACACACACACACACACACACACACACACACACACACACGACACACACACACACCACACACACACACACACACACACACACACACACACCACACACACACACACACACACACAACACACACACACACACACCACACACACACACACACACACACACACACACACACACACACACACACACGGTTCGTTGTTATTGTTTCACTGAGCAGACACGCCCCTTTTTTTTTTCAAACGCTCCCTTTTTTGGTGCGTCTGCGGCGGGAACAGGTTTTGTGCGCCGTGATGATTCGGCTTTAGTAATGAATATTACATTTACATTACATTTTTTATTATTTTAAACGTATTGATATGTTGATGCTTTACATCAGTGAGTATTTGTACACACTGGTAGTACTACTGTACTTCCTGCTGTGATGACCTCTGACCTTCTGATTTATCATCAAATCAAATCAAAGTTTATTTATATAGCACATTTCCAGACAACTTTAGGTTGCGCCAAAGTGCTGTACACGGATATAAAAACACACTGCAACAATCGCAGGACAGGTCAAAAACAACAAATATGAGGCAGACACAGTTAAAATACAGAACAAAAACCGTCATGCTCTGCTCAAGTTTAAAAGGCCAGAGAGAAAAAGTGCGTCTTCAGGGAGGATTTAAAAGCACCTAGTGTTTGGGCCGACCTCACAGGCAAGGGCAGAGCGTTCCAGAGCCTGGGACCAGCTGCAGCGAAGGCTCGGTGCCCTCTGGTTTTTAACCTGGTTTTCGGCACTACCAGCAGCATTTGGTCTGCGGACCTTAGAGCTCTGGCTGGGGTGTATCGCTGGATGAGCTCAGCTATGTAGGCCGGTGCCAGCCCGTTTAGGGCCTTAAAAACAAATAAAAGGAGTTTAAAATCGATTCTAAACCGAACTGGAAGCCAGTGCAGTGAGGCCAGAATGGGGGGTAATATGGTCACGCTTTTTGTGGCCGGTCAGGAGACGTGCAGCTGCGTTCTGCACTAGCTGCAGGCGTTTTATGGATGCCTGATCCATGCCACATATAAAGCGTTGCAGTAGTCAAGTCGTGATGTCACGAAAGCGTTAATTACCCTTTTTAGGTCTGTAAAAGATAAAAACGACTTGGTCTTAGCCAATAGTCGTATTTTAAAAAAGCAGGTTTTGACTACGCTGCTGACCTGTTTTCTCGAACTTAAAAGTGCTATTAAGGATCACTCCAAGATTCGTTACAGAGGGGAGGATGTTTTTACTCAGGGAGCCAAGAATGTCACACCTGGGAAGGCCGGAGGTCGGGGTCCAAAAAAAATGACCTCGGTCTTGCTCTCCGTTGAGGGTGAGGAAGTTTAGGCTCAGCCAAGATTTTATTTCAGCCAAGCATCCATCAATTGCTGTATGGAGTTAGCATTAGCGAGAGGGAGGATTAGTATCTGAACGTCATCAGCGTAGCAGTGGAAGGGGATGTTGTGCTTGGAGAGAATTGCACCTAGGGGCAGTATATATAATAAAAAGAGGATGGGGCCCAGAATGGAACCTTGGGGAACCCCACAGGTAAGAGGGGTTTAGCGGAAGAGAAGGCACCTAGCTGCACTGAAAGGCTACGATCTGTTAAGTAGGACCTGAACCATGCCAGAGCAGAGCCTGTGATGCCTGCGGACTGTTTGAGCCGCGACAACAGAATGCTGTGGTCCACGGTGTCGAAAGCCGCTGACAGGTCCAGCAGCACCAGGACAGCTGGGCTACCTGAGTCGGCTGCTAGGAGGAGATCATTAAAAACCCTTAAAAGGGCTGTTTCCGTGCTGTGCATTGGTTTAAAACCAGACTGAAACTTCTCATGGATGCCATGCGTGGTTAAAAAAGACTGCAGCTGGGCGTAGATTACTCGCTCCAGGGCTTTGGATAAAAAAGGCAGCTGGGAGATGGGCCTAAAATTTGCAAGAATGCAGGGGTCGAGATTTTTTTTTTTAAGAAGTGGCTTGACCACGGCATGTTTGAAGGCAGCTGGGACACATCCTGAGCTGAGAGAGGTGTTTATAAGTAATAATACTTGCTCCAACTGAATCGAAAACGTCTCTGAGAAGGCGAGAGGGAATACTGTCTGAGGTGCAGTTTGTCGGCCGCAGGTGCATGACTACATCCGAGAGAGAAGAGAGTGATATAGGCTCAAAGTGGTCGAGGACAGCAGGACACAGAAGAGGAGCAGAATCTGGGTTAGCACTAGTGTGGGCTAGCCTAAGAGCAGATACTTTTTCAATAAAAAATGACAGAAATTTATCACAGAGAGTAGTCGATGGTACAATTGGAAACATCACAGGGATTAATGATCGAGTTGAGGACATTAAAAAGAACCTGAGGTTTGTGGCTGTTTTTAGATATTAACAGAGATACACCTGAACTGATCATCACAACAAAGGGCTGACCTTTAGTCACATGATCTACAGACAAACATATCATTTACATTCAGAGGACTCTTTAAAGTAGAGACACTACATACTGATATACACCTGAACATCAGCTGGAGAGGACTCTTTAAAGTAGAGACACTACATACTGATATACACCTGAACATCAGCAGGAGAGGACTCTTTAAAGTAGAGACACTACATACTGATATACACCTGAACATCAGCAGGAGAGGACTCTTTAAAGTAGAGACACTACATACTGATATACACCTGAACATCAGCTGGAGAGGACTCTTTAAAGTAGAGACACTACATACTGATATACACCTGAACATCAGCAGGAGAGGACTCTTTAAAGTAGAGACACTACATACTGATATACACCTGAACATCAGCTGGAGAGGACTCTTTAAAGTAGAGACACTACATACTGATATACACCTGAACATCAGCAGGAGAGGACTCTTTAAAGTAGAGACACTACATACTGATATACACCTGAACATCAGCAGGAGAGGACTCTTTAAAGTAGAGACACTACATACTGATATACACCTGAACATCAGCTGGAGAGGACTCTTTAAAGTAGAGACACTACATACTGATATACACCTGAACATCAGCAGGAGAGGACTCTTTAAAGTAGAGACACTACATACTGATATACACCTGAACATCAGCAGGAGAGGACTCTTTAAAGTAGAGACACTACATACTGATATACACCTGAACATCAGCTGGAGAGGACTCTTTAAAGTAGAGACACTACATACTGATATACACCTGAACATCAGCAGGAGAGGACTCTTTAAAGTAGAGACACTACATACTGATATACACCTGAACATCAGCAGGAGAGGACTCTTTAAAGTAGAGACACTACATACTGATATACACCTGAACATCAGCAGGAGAGGACTCTTTAAAGTAGAGACACTACATACTGATATACACCTGAACATCAGCAGGAGAGGACTCTTTAAAGTAGAGACACTACATACTGATATACACCTGAACATCAGCTGGAGAGGACTCTTTAAAGTAGAGACACTACATACTGATATACACCTGAACATCAGCAGGAGAGGACTCTTTAAAGTAGAGACACTACATACTGATATACACCTGAACATCAGCAGGAGAGGACTCTTTAAAGTAGAGACACTACATACTGATATACACCTGAACATCAGCAGGAGAGGACTCTTTAAAGTAGAGACACTACATACTGATATACACCTGAACATCAGCTGGAGAGGACTCTTTAAAGTAGAGACACTACATACTGATATACACCTGAACATCAGCAGGAGAGGACTCTTTAAAGTAGAGACACTACATACTGATATACACCTGAACATCAGCAGGAGAGGACTCTTTAAAGTAGAGACACTACATACTGATATACACCTGAACATCAGCTGGAGAGGACTCTTTAAAGTAGAGACACTACATACTGATATACACCTGAACATCAGCAGGAGAGGACTCTTTAAAGTAGAGACACTACATACTGATATACACCTGAACATCAGCTGGAGAGGACTCTTTAAAGTAGAGACACTACATACTGATATACACCTGAACATCAGCAGGAGAGGACTCTTTAAAGTAGAGGACACTACATACTGATATACACCTGAACATCAGCAGGAGAGGACTCTTTAAAGTAGAGACACTACATACTGATATACACCTGAACATCAGCTGGAGAGGACTCTTTAAAGTAGAGACACTACATACTGATATACACCTGAACATCAGCAGGAGAGGACTCTTTAAAGTAGAGACACTACATACTGATATACACCTGAACATCAGCAGGAGAGGACTCTTTAAAGTAGAGACACTACATACTGATATACACCTGAACATCAGCAGGAGAGGACTCTTTAAAGTAGAGACACTACATACTGATATACACCTGAACATCAGCAGGAGAGGACTCTTTAAAGTAGAGACACTACATACTGATATACACCTGAACATCAGCAGGAGAGGACTCTTTAAAGTAGAGACACTACACACTGATATACACCTGAACATCAGCAGGAGAGGACTCTTTAAAGTAGAGACACTACATACTGATATACACCTGAACATCAGCAGGAGAGGACTCTTTAAAGTAGAGACACTACATACTGATATACACCTGAACATCAGCAGGAGAGGACTCTTTAAAGTAGAGACACTACATACTGATATACACCTGAACATCAGCAGGAGAGACTCTTTAAAGTAGAGACACTACATACTGATATACACCTGAACATCAGCAGGAGAGGACTCTTTAAAGTAGAGACACTACATACTGATATACACCTGAACATCAGCAGGAGAGGACTCTTTAAAGTAGAGACACTACATACTGATATACACCTGAACATCAGCAGGAGAGACTCTTTAAAGTAGAGACACTACACACTGATATACACCTGAACATCAGCAGGAGAGGACTCTTTAAAGTAGAGACACTACATACTGATATACACCTGAACATCAGCAGGAGAGGACTCTTTAAAGTAGAGACACTACACACTGATATACACCTGAACATAAGCAGGAGATGACTCTTTAAAGTAGAGACACTACATACTGATATACACCTGAACATCAGCAGGAGAGGACTCTTTAAAGTAGAGACACTACATACTGATATACACCTGAACATCAGCAGGAGATGACTCTTTAAAGTAGAGACACTACATACTGATATACACCTGAACATCAGCAGGAGAGGACTCTTTAAAGTAGAGACACTACACACTGATATACACCTGAACATCAGCAGGAGAGGACTCTTTAAAGTAGAGACACTACATACTGATATACACCTGAACATCAGCAGGAGAGGACTCTTTAAAGTAGAGACACTACATACTGATATACACCTGAACATCAGCAGGAGAGGACTCTTTAAAGTAGAGACACTACATACTGATATACACCTGAACATCAGCAGGAGAGGACTCTTTAAAGTAGAGACACTACTACACTGATATACACCTGAACATCAGCAGGAGATGACTCTTTAAAGTAGAGACACTAATACTGATATACACCTGAACATCAGCAGGAGAGGACTCTTTAAAGTAGAGACACTACATACTGATATACACCTGAACATCAGCAGGAGATGACTCTTTAAAGTAGAGACACTACATACTGATATACACCTGAACATCAGCAGGAGAGGACTCTTTAAAGTAGAGACACTACAACTGATATACACCTGAACATCAGCAGGAGAGGACTCTTTAAAGTAGAGACACTACATACTGATATACACCTGAACATCAGCAGGAGAGGACTCTTTAAAGTAGAGACACTACATACTGATATACACCTGAACATCAGCACGAGAGGACTCTTTAAAGTAGAGACACTACATACTGATATACACCTGAACATCAGCAGGAGAGGACTCTTTAAAGTAGAGACACTACATACTGATATACACCTGAACATCAGCAGGAGAGGACTCTTTAAAGTAGAGACACTACATACTGATATACACCTGAACATCAGCAGGAGAGGACTCTTTAAAGTAGAGACACTACATACTGATATACACCTGAACATCAGCAGGAGAGGACTATTAAAGTAGAGACACTACATACTGATATACACCTGAACATCAGCACGAGAGGACTCTTTAAAGTAGAGACACTACATACTGATATACACCTGAACATCAGCAGGAGAGGACTCTTTAAAGTAGAGACACTACATACTGATATACACCTGAACATCAGCAGGAGAGGACTCTTTAAAGTAGAGACACTACATACTGATATACACCTGAACATCAGCAGGAGAGGACTCTTTAAAGTAGAGACACTACATACTGATATACACCTGAACATCAGCAGGAGAGAACTCTTTAAAGTAGAGACACTACATACTGATATACACCTGAACATCAGCAGGAGAGGACTCTTTAAAGTAGAGACACTACATACTGATATACACCTGAACATCAGCAGGAGAGACTCTTTAAAGTAGAGACACTACATACTGATATACACCTGAATATCAGCAGGAGAGGACTCTTTAAAGTAGAGACACTAAATACTGATATACACCTGAACATCAGCAGGAGAGGACTCTTTAAAGTAGAGACACTACATACTGATATACACCTGAACATCAGCAGGAGAGGACTCTTTAAAGTAGAGACACTACACACTGATATACACCTGAACATCAGCAGGAGAGGACTCTTTAAAGTAGAGACACTACACACTGATATACACCTGAACATCAGCAGGAGATGACTCTTTAAAGTAGAGACACTACATACTGATATACACCTGAACATCAGCAGGAGAGGACTCTTTAAAGTAGAGACACTACACTGATATACACCTGAACATCAGCAGGAGAGCTCTTTAAAGTAGAGACACTACATACTGATATACACCTGAACATCAGCAGGAGATGACTCTTTAAAGTAGAGACACTACATACTGATATACACCTGAACATCAGCAGGAGAGGACTCTTTAAAGTAGAGACACTACACACTGATATACACCTGAACATCAGCAGGAGAGACTCTTTAAAGTAGAGACACTACATACTGATATACACCTGAACATCAGCAGGAGAGGACTCTTTAAAGTAGAGACACTACATACTGATATACACCTGAACATCAGCAGGAGAGGACTCTTTAAAGTAGAGACACTACACTGATATACACCTGAACATCATCAGGAGAGGACTCTTTAAAGTAGAGACACTACATACTGATATACACCTGAACATCAGCAGGAGAGGACTCTTTAAAGTAGAGACACTACATACTGATAGACACCTGAAATCAGCAGGAGAGGACTCTTTAAAGTAGAGACACTACATACTGATATACACCTGAACATCAGCAGGAGGGACTCTTTAAAGTAGAGACACTACATACTGATATACACCTGAACATCAGCAGGAGAGGACTCTTTAAAGTAGAGACACTACATACTGATATACACCTGAACATCAGCAGGAGAGGACTCTTTAAAGTAGAGACACTACACACTGATATACACCTGAACATCAGCAGGAGAGGACTCTTTAAAGTAGAGACACTACATACTGATACACCTGAACATCAGCAGGAGAGGACTCTTTAAAGTAGAGACACTACATACTGATATACACCTGAACATCAGCAGAGAGGACTCTTTAAAGTAGAGACACTACATACTGATATACACCTGAACATCAGCAGGAGAGGACTCTTTAAAGTAGAGACACTACATACTGATATACACCTGAACATCAGCAGGAGAGGACTCTTTAAGTAGAGACACTACATACTGATATACACCTGAACATCAGCAGGAGAGGACTCTTTAAAGTAGAGACACTACATACTGATACACCTGAACATCAGCAGGAGAGGACTATTTAAAGTAGAGACACTACATACTGATATACACCTGAACATCAGCACGAGAGGACTCTTTAAAGTAGAGACACTACATACTGATATACACCTGAACATCAGCAGGAGAGGACTCTTTAAAGTAGAGACACTACATACTGATATACACCTGAACATCAGCAGGAGAGGACTCTTTAAAGTAGAGACACTACATACTGATATACACCTGAACATCAGCAGGAGAGGACTCTTTAAAGTAGAGACACTACATACTGATATACACCTGAACATCAGCAGGAGAGAACTCTTTAAAGTAGAGACACTACATACTGATATACACCTGAACATCAGCAGGAGAGGACTCTTTAAAGTAGAGACACTACATACTGATATACACCTGAACATCAGCAGGAGAGGACTCTTTAAAGTAGAGACACTACATACTGATATACACCTGAAATCAGCAGGAGAGGACTCTTTAAAGTAGAGACACTACATACTGATATACACCTGAACATCAGCAGGAGAGACTCTTTAAAGTAGAGACACTACATACTGATATACACCTGAACATCAGCAGGAGAGGACTCTTTAAAGTAGAGACACTACACACTGATATACACCTGAACATCAGCAGGAGAGGACTCTTTAAAGTAGAGACACTACATACTGATATACACCTGAACATCAGCAGGAGAGACTCTTTAAAGTAGAGACACTACATACTGATATACACCTGAACATCAGCAGGAGAGGACTCTTTAAAGTAGAGACACTACATACTGATATACACCTGAACATCAGCAGGAGAGGACTCTTTAAAGTAGAGACACTACATACTGATATACACCTGAACATCAGCAGGAGAGACTCTTTAAAGTAGAGACACTACATACTGATAGACACCTGAACATCAGCAGGAGAGGACTCTTTAAAGTAGAGACACTACACTGATATACACCTGAACATCAGCAGGAGAGGACTCTTTAAAGTAGAGACACTACATACTGATATACACCTGAACATCAGCAGGAGAGGACTCTTTAAAGTAGAGACACTACATACTGATATACACCTGAACATCAGCAGGAGAGGACTCTTTAAAGTAGAGACACTACATACTGATATACACCTGAACATCACAGAGAGGACTCTTTAAAGTAGAGACACTACATACTGATATACACCTGAACATCAGCAGGAGAGGACTCTTTAAAGTAGAGACACTACATACTGATATACACCTGAAACATCAGCAGGAGAGGACTCTTTAAAGTAGAGACACTACATACTGATATACACCTGAACATCAGCAGGAGAGGACTCTTTAAAGTAGAGACACTACATACTGATATACACCTGAACATCAGCAGGAGAGGACTCTTTAAAGTAGAGACACTACATACTGATATACACCTGAACATCAGCAGAGAGGACTCTTTAAAGTAGAGACACTACATACTGATATACACCTGAACATCAGCAGAGAGGACTCTTTAAAGTAGAGACACTACATACTGATATACACCTGAACATCAGCAGGAGAGGACTCTTTAAAGTAGAGACACTACATACTGATATACACCTGAACATCAGCAGGAGAGGACTCTTTAAAGTAGAGACACTACATACTGATATACACCTGAACATCAGCAGGAGAGGACTCT
>JAPTMU010000101.1:164324-166824 GCA_028583405.1 Pogonophryne albipinna
GTTCATCAGGTTAACTTCATGAGAGGAACACAGAGAGTTCATCAGGTTAACTTCATGAGAGGAACACAGAGGGTTCATCAGGTTAACTTCATGAGAGAGAGGAACACAGAGGGTTCATCAGGTTAACTTCATGAGAGGAAGGTATGTAACATAAGAAAAGATAAGATGGAGCTTTATTAATCCCCGTGGGGAAATTCAGTAGTTTAACAGCAACAGGCTGAGAGTGAAAAACAGGACAGATTCAGACAAGATTAACGATTAATACAATTTTAGTGTATATTTTATGGACAGTACTTGTGTTACATCACAATGTTGACCCCTTGTTGTGCAGCCTGATACAGGCACAAAGGATGTGTGTGTGTGTGTGTGTGTACCGGGTCGCTCTTCAGGTCCAGGTTGGGCAGCAGAGGCATGTTGAGCACAGTCTTCCTCCTGATGCCGCTGTAGCAGTACGTACGAGCGGCAGGTTAAGGAGAGGTAACTTCATTAAACAAGAACAACAAAGGCCGGATAAAAAACCTCTCAACGTTCAACCAATGGATTTGCTCTGGATTTATTGGGTGTTTGCTTTAGAGCAGTGGTTCTCTACGGCCTCGGGACCCACTTTTTCCTTCGTCAATAGATCGCGACCCGAAATTTTGAACCACTCAAATCTATTGAACAAAAAATCGTACAGTAAAATATACTCTTTTCAGCATTCAATATGAATTAAAGTGAAGTACAGAGCATACATCCTTCACATCCTTCACACCCTTCACATCCTTCACATCCTTCACATCCTTCACAGACTAAAGTATGCTTTAAAAAAGGTTTCATGAGATGATGGAATCAAAGCTGAACTGCATAACATAAAAAGGCCCACATGCTGAAACCCAACCCCAGCAGGGGGTCTGGGGGGATTCTCCCCAGGAGGTTTTTAGAAATACTAACATAAACTACGCATTCTGGTTCTCTGAGAAGAAAATAAATAAATCTATTGCTACCCGACATGTTAATAATATTTGATGCCATTGTTTGTTTTTCACTTAGTTCTGACAGCTTGCTGCTCCTCTCAGAGAGAAGAGGAGAGGGTCTGTGTGAAGTACTTTGTGGGTGAGGGGAGATAGCCCCCATTGTTCTGTGACCTGTCAATCATCAAACTGGGGGTCATAGTTCATTATGTGTTCATTGTTATCTGAAGTCGTACCCATGGATGGATAAAGAAGAGTTCTACCGCAGAGTTATTCTCCGTGGGGACTTCCGGCAACACTCTTGATTCTGATTGGCCAGAAGACTCGGAAAAACATCAGCAAAGATGTTTTATTGAGAAGATGATCACTACGTGACAGAAGCTTTCAAAACCGTTTATGGTCTCCGGTGCTTCCAGTCCAACGCGTACTGCATGCACAGCGTTAGAACATCGGGCCTTCAAAATAAAAGTTTGACTTTTTTCTACATTTTTTTTCTTCACTCACACATTTGCGACCCACTTGAAACGGGTCCGCGACCCACTTGAAACGGGTCCGCGACCCACTTGAAACGGGTCCGCGACCCACTTGAAGCGGGTCCGCGACCCACTTGAAGCGGGTCCGCGACCCACTTGAAACGGGTCCGCGACCCACTTGAAACGGGTCCGCGACCCACTTGAAGCGGGTCCGCGACCCACTTGAAGCGGGTCCGCGACCCACTTGAAGCGGGTCCGCGACCCACTTGAAGCGGGTCCGCGACCCACTTGAAACGGGTCCGCGACCCACTTGAAACGGGTCCGCGACCCACTTGAACCGGGTCCGCGACCCACTTGAAGCGGGTCCGCGACCCACTTGAACCGGGTCCGCGACCCACTTGAAACGGGTCCGCGACCCACTTGAACCGGGTCCGCGACCCACTTGAAGCGGGTCCGCGACCCACTTGAAACGGGTCCGCGACCCACTTGAAACGGGTCCGTGACCCACTTGAAGCGGGTCCGCGACCCACTTGAAACGGGTCCGCAACCCAAAAGTGGGTCGCGGCCCACCAGTTGAGAACCACTGCTTTAGAGAGCAGACGATGTTTGAAGTGTTTCAGCCAAAAGTCAGAGTTTTTTTTCAAAATTTAGACTTTTTCCTTAAAATGTGGACTTTCTTTCTCAAAATCCTCAATTTTTTCCAAAATTTGAAAATTCTTACTTTTTTCTCAAAATTCTTACTTTTTTCAAAGAAATCTCTAAATTCTCACTTTTTCCTCAAAAATCTCAATTTTACCTCAAAATCAAAAATTCTTACTTTTTTCGCAAAACCTCAAAATTGTCACTTTTCCTCAAAATTCTTACTTTTTTCAAAGAAATTTCTAAATTCTCACTTTTTCCTCAGAAATCTCAATTTTACCTCAAAATCAAAAATTCCTACTTTTTTCGCAAAACCTCAAAATTGTCACTTTTCCTCAAAATCTCTTTTTTTGTTCTCTAAATTCTCACTTTTTAAAAATTCAAAATTCAAAATTCTCACTTCTTTCAAAAATTCTCAAAATTCTCACTTTCTCCTCA
>JAPTMU010000101.1:174324-204324 GCA_028583405.1 Pogonophryne albipinna
GTGTGTGTGTCTGTCTGAGAGAGAGAGAGTGTGTGTGTGTCTGAGAGAGTGTGTGTGTGTGTGTGTGTGTGTGTGTGTGTGTGTGTGTGTGTGTCTGTCTGTGAGAGAGAGTGTGTGTGTGTGTGTGTGTGTGTGTGTGTGTGTGTCTGAGAGAGAGTGTGTGTGTGTGTGTGTGTCTGTCTGTGTGAGAGAGAGTGTGTCTGTCTGTGTGTGTGTGTGTGTGTGTGTGTGTGTGTGTGTGTGTGTGTGTGTGTGTGTGTGTGTGTGTCTGTGAGAGAGTGTATGTGTCTGTGAGAGAGTGTGTGTATGTGTCTGTGAGAGAGTGTGTGTGTGTCTGAGAAAGAGAGTGTGTGTGTGTCTGTCTGTGAGAGAGAGTGTGTGTGTCTGTCTGAGAGAGAGAGTGTGTGTGTGTCTGAGAGAGAGTGTGTGTGTGTGTGTGTCTGTCTGTGAGAGAGAGTGTGTGTGTGTGTGTGTGTGTGTGTGTGTCTGAGAGAGAGTGTGTGTGTGTGTGTGTGTCTGTCTGTGAGAGAGAGAGAGTGTGTGTGTGTGTCTGAGAGAGAGAGTGTGTGTGTGTCTGAGAGAGAGTGTGTGTGTGTCTGTCTGTGAGAGAGAGTGTGTGTGTGTGTGTGTGTGTGTGTGTGTGTGTGTGTGTCTGAGAGAGAGTGTGTGTGTCTGTCTGTGAGAGAGTGTGTGTGTGTGTCTGTCTGAGAGTGTGTGTGTGTGTCTGTCTGTGAGAGAGAGATTGTGTGTGTGTGTGTGTGTGTGTGTGTGTGTGTGTGTGTGTGTGTGTGTGTGTGTGTGTCTGTCTGAGAGAGAGAGTGTGTGTGTGTCTGAGAGAGAGTGTGTGTGTCTGTCTGTGAGAGAGAGTGTGTGTGTGTGTGTGTGTGTGTGTCTGTCTGTCTGAGAGAGAGAGTGTGTGTGTGTCTGAGAGAGTGTGTGTGTCTGTCTGTGAGAGAGAGTGTGTGTCTGTCTGTGAGAGAGAGAGTGTGTGTGTGTGTGTGTGTGTGTGTGTGTGTGGGTGTGTGTGTGTGTGTGTGTTAGGGCTATTGTGTGTGTTTCAGTGTATTCACAGCATTCATGTTGTTATTCTACAGTATTGTTGTTTTGTAGTTATTTGTTAATGTAACCCAGTTTGTGTTCTTTGAAAGTGAAAAGGATATCGCTTTGTGTTTGTTACTTTCGTTGCAGTTGTGTCTTAAGTGTAATCTGGCCTGGCTTCCTAGTTGTGGACATGCTTTTATTTTGAAGGAGAGTTAGCGCTGTTGACAGGAAGTTGTTGTTGCTATGGAAACAACGTGACGGAGATTAGCGGAGAAAAAGTAATATCTACATATAAAGACGGAGAAAGTAAACGATAACATTTATGGTTAAGTGTTAGCACCCCCGAAGAGGCACAAGCTCTTACGTTGATATTGGAGATTTCAATAAATTAAAAAATTAAAATGAATATCCGAATAACGAAATTGAAACCCGAATCGTAATCCAACGAACGAATATTCGGGTGCAGCCCTAGTGTGTGTGTCTGTGTGTGTTTGTGTGTGTGTGTCAGAGTATGTTTATGTGAGAGTGTGTGTGTTTGTGTGTGTGTGTGTGTGAGAGTGTGTGTGTGTGTGTGTGTTTGCTCACCTGTATGTCTCGTAGACGTCTTGTTTGGGTAAGCATGTGTCTGAATGCTCCTCCAGGTGACTCCTGATCCAGTTGCAGGTGTGCAGCTGATCAGCTGTGTTGAAGGAGCAGCAGTCCCCCACACTGAACACAGGTAAACACACAGGTAAACACACAGGTATACACACAGGTAAACACACAGGTAAACACACAGGTAAACACACAGGTATACACACAGGTAAACACACAGGTAAACACACAGGTAAACACACAGGTATACACACAGGTAAACACACAGGTAAACACACAGGTAAACACACAGGTACTCACACAGGTAAACACACAGGTACACACACAGGTAAACACACAGGTAAACACACAGGTATACACACAGGTATACACAGGTAAACACACAAGTAAACTGGGGTTACCTACTGTAACCCAGCTTCTATGAGTAATGGCGCAGCCCTCTAAGGCTATCGCTATTGGGTAATCCCTCTGCGCCCCGCGCAGCACTGAAACACTTGTAGTCCACGCCCACCCGCCAGGTGGGCCCCACCCTCGGGCCTCCTTCCGGTATAAATAGGAAGGGAGCCCGGCAATCTGCTCCCATACAATATAACTTTTCTTCAGCTATTCGTAGAGCCAGTGGGGCCCAGCGCTTAGAGGGCTGCGCCATTACTCATAGAAGCTGGGTTACAGTAGGTAACCCCAGTTCTATTTCGTATATGGCTTCGCCCTCTAAGGCTATCGCTATTGGGTTAAGGGCGAAGCATGATGTAGTCTGCGCCCCACTGGGTCCGTCCGGCACTAGAAGCACAAACACACCTGCTCAATAACACCCCCCTGCCTGTTGTGCCATGCGTAATGGCGCATCACCGTCCCTGGAACATAGCAAAACATGCCTATCTTCCCGACGGGGTGAAGGCTGGGAACAATACATACCGGCCGCTGTGAGAAAGTAGAGACGAAGGTCCCACCTTGTCCTGCGATCATAGAGGGGGAACAGCCGCTGTCTCTCCGTGTTAGACAGGTAGGAGAGCGCTCAGCTGGATCCCTGACGTCACTCACTGATCAGGCACTCCGTACGAAGTGGGTCAAAGTACAGTAAAGGGAACATCCCTCTCATATGAGGGGAAAAGGGGCCGCTCTCTGTGTGCCGAGAAGCAGGAGAGAAGCGCACCGCTGGGTCCCTGACGTCACTCACTCCGACAGGACACCCAGTACCGGGTGCGTCAGAGAGGAATGGGAGACCTCCCTCAAATAAAATTTAATCAATGAACAGGGGGAAGACCAAGATGCAGCTGTGCAAATATCTTCCACTGACATTCCTCCATGCAACGCCGTGGAGGAGGAAATTCCTCTGGTGGAGTGCGCTTTGATATTCTCCGGGGGCTCCACCCCCGCTGAGACATATGCCTGTGACACAGCCTCACACAGCCAGTGTGACAGCCGCTGTGCCGACAGAGGTTGCCCGATCGAGCGCTCTCTATAATGCACAAACAGGCGCTGAGAACGGCGCAATGCCGCCGTGCGCGTCACATAGCAGGCCAGCGCGCGCACCGGACAGAGGAGATGAGATGTGGCTTCTTCCTCTGATTTATGAGGAGGTGAAGGTGATCACTCTTGACCTAAAAGAGCTTGTGATGACCTTTGGCATAAAGGCTGGGTTAGGACGTAACTCAGCCGAACTGCCATCCCCTTGGATCCGGAGGCATGACGGGGCCACAGATAGAGCGGATAAATCACTCACCCTTTTCGCCGATGTTAGAGCCAAAAGCAGAACTACTTTGGCTGATAACATGTTGAGGGGAACCTGCTCTAAAGGTTCAAATGGGGCTTTGCTTAGTGCTCGTAACACCAAAGCCAAATCCCACTGAGGCGCCAGTGCCCGTGACACCGGTCTGAGTCTCCGTACCCCTTGCAGAAACCGTTTCATCAGGGGGTGACTGAACAACGTCCCTGCTCCGAAACCCACGTGACAAGATGATATGGCAGCCGCATATACCTTGATTGTGCTGAACGCCAAATTCCTGTCCAACAACAGCTGGAGGAATGACAGCACGTGTGGCAGGGGGCACGTGATGGGGTCCAGGCTTCTTTCTACACACCAACGCTGGAACGCTGCCCACTTGGCTGTGTAGGACGCTCTGGTAGACGCGGCCCTGGCTCCCTGAATGGTGCGTACAACATCTTGAGAGAGACCCAACCTCTCTAAGTGTTCCCGCTCAGGGGCCATGCCCATAGGGGCTGGCCTATCACTGGGTGACTGTAGATCGCTCCCTCCACCTGTGAGAGAGCGTCCCCCCGCCACGGAATCTCCCATGGCCTGCCTGACAGCGTACGCTGTAGGCATGGAAACCAGGAAGCTCCCGTGCGCTCCGGGGCAATTAGGATCACTGACAGCCGCTCCTCCTGCACTCGGTCCAGGAACCGAGGAATCAGCGGGACTGGTGGGAAGGCGTACAGCAGTCCCCTGGGCCATGGCCGATGTGCGAACGCGTCCACCCCCAGGGGGGGGTGGTCCCGTGCTGACAGGGAGAACCAGAGGGCGCATTGCGCGTTCCCGCGTGCGGCGAACAGATCCACCTCCGCCCTCCCGAACCGGCTCCAACCCTGGGCGATCAGCTCGGGATGGAGGCTCCAGTCCCCCTGGCGAGGTCCTCCTCTGGACATGAGGTCTGCCCCTTTGTTCAGCTCTCCAGGCACATACAGTGCTCTGATGGAGAGCACGTGTGCGCGTGCCCAGATCAACAGCCGTCTGGCTGTGTTCAGGAGCTGCGCTGAGCGTACCCCGCCCTGGCGATTGATGTAGGCTGCCGCGGCTCTGTTGTCTGTGCGAATCAGCACATGCTGTTTCCGCAGCAACGGGGCAAAATGCTGAATTACTCTCCGTACGGAGATCAATTCCAACACATTTATGTGGAAGGACATGTGAGCCGGCCACTGTCCTCCCACTGCCTGCGACATGCACGTTCCTCCCCACCCTGAGAGAGATGCGTCTGTGAACACCGAGATGTGTGACGTAACTCTGCCCAGGGCCACCCCCTCTGACAGGATGTGGGGACTTTTCCAATAGGTTAAGTCTGAACCCACGGACATAGGGATGACCACCATGCGCCTCTTCTGTCGTATGGGGTCGATGCGTAGGCTGATAAACCACCTCTGTAGTCTTCTCATGTGCAGGAGACCCAGGGGAATCACCCCGTGACCTGCTGCCATCATGCCGAGCAGCCGCATCACGGAGAGTGACGTCACCACGCTGCGGGGTGTGACGCGTCGAAGGAGAGCTGTCAGTGTCTCCACTCTCTGCCGTGAGAGTCGTGCTCTCATGCGGGCTGAGTTCAATTCCACTCCTAGGTAAACCATACTCTGGGAGGGAAGAGGACAGCTCTTTTTCCAATTTATCATGAAACCCAGCTTTGACAGATGCGATATGAGTTGTACCGTCTGTAAAGCCGCTTCCTCCCTGGAGCGAGCCAGCAGCAGCAGGTCGTCCAGGTAAAATAGTACTCTCATCCCTCCTCTGTGTAGCGGCTGCAGCGCCGTTTCTACACACTTTGAAAAAGTACGAGGAGCCAGGGAATAGCCGAACGGCAGACGGTTGTACTGGTACGATATTCCCTGGAATGAAAACCGCAGGAATTTCCTGTGTTGCGGAATGATGGGTACATGGAAGTATGCATCCTTTAGGTCTTTTGAGGTGAACCAGTCTCCCTGGTGAACACACTCTAGCACCCTTTTGACCGGCAGCATGTGAAAAGGCCTTTTCATTATTGCCTTGTTGAAAACTGACAGGTCGAGGATGGGTCTCATTCCCCCCGTCTTTTTCGGGATCAGAAAATAGCGGGAGTAATACCCCTGATTTTCTTCCTCCTGGGGAACCCTGGAAATAGCCTCTTTCAACAGGAGTTCCCGTAGCTCTCCCTGGAGCGCAAGACATTGTTCTCGGGATGTTAGGCGTGTCACCTGTATCCCGTTGAACTGTGGGGGGGGGGAGGCAAACTGCAGGGTGTACCCTCTGCTGATCAGCCTGCTCATCCATCTGTCCATCAGACACACGCGCTGCCACTCCGAGAAACACTCTGAGAGCGGGCGCACATGCTCGAGATGTGTTGTGGTCGCCATGACGACGAGCCATGCCAGCGCCCTCGCCGCCGCTGCCCGTGAGGCAACCCAAGGTGGGCCTAGAGCGAAAGGGCTGTGAGGAGGCCTCCACACGCTGCATTTCACTCCGACTCTCATCATGAGGCGCGTACACGCTCAGAGGATGGGTGGAGGTGTGTGCAGTGACATCCACATGAGGCGTTACCACGGCGCTCATGGGCTTATTGTGACCGTGTGTAGGTGGCATATCTCGGACAGAGGAGTGCCGCGAGGTCTGTGGTTTAATAACCGAAAAGTCATAACCACCAGACCTCTGCAGCGAACCCTGCTGCCTACTAATCAACAGATTGGAGGCAGCTGGTGTAGTTACTGTGCTCCGCAGCTTATTAATCGATAGATTAAATAGCGCAGGCTTTTGTAACGAACCCTGCTGGCTATTAACCGATTATAGGCAGCTGGTTCACCCAGGGTGGGGGATATGTGACACATATTTGCAACTGATGACTCAGACCACATGTTGGGAAATAATATGTTTTTATTTCCTTCACACTCCCCCCCAAACCGTCAGGGCCGGCTTTGCTTCCTCGGCGGCTCTCGTGGAGCAGACGCCGAGCGGGAGTACCTCACTCCCTTCTTACCCCCCTTCTCTGGTGGGGGGGCGGAGGCGCGGGACGGTGCCCCAGCCGCCGCTGACGGACGAGTCTGACGCCTCGGCTGTTGTTGCTGAGAGTGTCTCCCCGTCTGCCGCTGTGGCCGGGTTGGCTGCTGCTGCTGCCGCTGGTGCCGCTTCTCTTGAGGCTTCACCGCTGGCTGGAGCCAGCCGACGTGCTGGCGGATGTCCTCCGCCTGCTCCGCTGCCACCTTCATGGTCTCAACCATGGCCAGGAACTGGGGTCCGAACAGCCCGTCCGAGCTGATCGGAGCGTCCAGCAAAACCTTCCTGGCTGGCTCTGTCACCGCTGCTTGCTGCAACCAGAGGTGGCGCTGGATCTGAGTCATCCAGGCCGTGATCCTTGCTTGGGAGACCGCCACGGCCGCGCACAGCGTGAGTGCCGTGCTGGCCGCCTTGGCGATCTCTTCCGCCTCCTCTGGTGCCACGGTGGTGGATCGCTCGACCAGCGTCACCACCGAGTTGGTCAGCAAGGCGATGTTATTCGCTGCTGCCGACGCCTGGAACGCACACTGGTGTGCCCGGTCCGCCTGGCGGGCGACATACTGGTCCCTGGGGCTGGCCAACGTAGGGCGCCGTCCGGCGACCAAGTTGGCCTGCCTAACCCCGAAGAACGCCGTTAAGCTCGGTTCCAGAGCGGGGGTGGTTGGAAACCCTTCCTCTGTGAACCCCTCCACCTTAGTGAAGGGGACAAAGGTGGCCACCGGTGCCTTCAAGGTCCTCGGGTTCGCCGCTGCTCCTTCCTGGTATCGCCTAATGGCGGGGAAGCGTGGCCAGATCGGGTCACTCCTGCCCGTCTGAACCCGGGAAAACACTCCGGCCATGTCATCCAGAGCCACCCTCTCCCGCCCTCGGGGAACGGGGAGACCTCTGCATGCTGCTGCCTTGCTTATTATCTCCGGCAGCTCCAGCATAATGCCACCCAACGCCGGTAGCGCCGTGGCCACGGAGAAGGGGACCGCATGCTCGGCCGCCACCTCTGACTCTCGCTCCGACCCCGTCTCCCCCATCCGGGGAAGAGGGGGAAGGGGAGAGCCGCATGGCGAGCCATGGAGGGAGACGGGGTAGGAGTCGTCCGACTCCTGCCCCTCACTCACCTCCAGAAACAGGCTGCCACCCCTGTTCTGGATGGGCCAGTCGTCCTCCTCACCCGCAGCAGCTAGGGCGTCCGCCCTTCGCTTCCTGTCGGATGCTGGGAGACGAACACAATATGAACATGCGACCTGCTGGCTGAGAGCCGCGTCCGCGTGCTCTGGCCCCAGGCAGGATTCGCATATCGGATGCAAATCGTAGCTCATGATGTATCCCGTCTTGCACGAGGGACACTCGCGGACACTATCATTGCTCATGATTAGCTTTTTCTCGTGCTTCAGTTACTGCCGGTTTGCTGAAGAAAAGAGGGAGCAGATTGCCGGGCTCCCTTCCTATTTATACCGGAAGGAGGCCCGAGGGTGGGGCCCACCTGGCGGGTGGGCGTGGACTACAAGTGTTTCAGTGCTGCGCGGGGCGCAGAGGGATTACCCAATAGCGATAGCCTTAGAGGGCGAAGCCATATACGAAATAGAACACACAGGTATACACACAGGTAAACACACAGGTAAACACACGTATACACACAGGTAAACACACAGGTAAACATACAGGTAAACACACAGGTAAACACACAGGTATACACACAGGTATACACACAGGTAAACACACAGGTAAACACACAGGTATACACACAGGTATACACACAGGTAAACACACAGGTAAACACACAGGTATACACACAGGTATACACACAGGTAAGCACACAGGTATACACACAGGTATACACACAGGTAAACACACAGGTAAACACACAGGTAAACACACAGGTATACACACAGGTAAACACACAGGTAAACACACAGGTAAACACACAGGTATACATCATTACACACATACATTAAATAATACAATTCAATTATATAAAATAAATCAATTAAATAAAATAAATAAGTAAATAAATAAATAAATGGCGTCCTGACCTCTTGTCCCCGGAGCTGGGTCCCGAGGGCAGCTGGAGGTAAAGGTACAGCTTTTCGTTGTCGGAGAAACGCTGAACATCTTGCTGTTAAAGCAGAAAATAATACAATCACACACACTTCCTCTCACCTACACACACTTCCTCTCACCTGCACACACTTCCTCTCACCTGCACACACTTCCTCTCACCTGCACACACTTCCTCTCACCTACACACACTTCCTCTCACCTACACACACTTCCTCTCACCTGCACACACTTCCTCTCACCTGCACACACTTCCTCTCACCTGCACACACTTCCTCTCACCTGCACACACTTCCTCTCACCTGCACACACTTCCTCTCACCTACACACATTTCCTCTCACCTGCACACACTTCCTCTCACCTACACACATTTCCTCTCACCTACACACACTTCCTCTCACCTGCACACATTTCCTCTCACCTACACACACTTCCTCTCACCTGCACACATTTCCTCTCACCTGCACACACTTCCTCTCACCTACACACATTTCCTCTCACCTGCACACACTTCCTCTCACCTACACACATTTCCTCTCACCTACACACACTTCCTCTCACCTGCACACATTTCCTCTCACCTACACACATTTCCTCTCACCTGCACACATTTCCTCTCACCTGCACACACTTCCTCTCACCTACACACATTTCCTCTCACCTGCACACACTTCCTCTCACCTGCACACACTTCCTCTCACCTGCACACACTTCCTCTCACCTACACACACTTCCTCTCACCTACACACACTTCCTCTCACCTGCACACACTTCCTCTCACCTACACACACTTCCTCTCACCTACACACACTTCCTCTCACCTACACACACACACTTCCTCTCACCTACACACACTTCCTCTCACCTACACACACTTCCTCTCACCTACACACACTTCCTCTCACCTGCACACACTTCCTCTCACCTACACACACACACTTCCTCTCACCTACACACACACACTTCCTCTCACCTGCACACACTTCCTCTCACCTACACACACACACTTCCTCTCACCTACACACACACACTTCCTCTCACCTGCACACACTCCCTCTCACCTGCACACAGATGTGAGATTCATGTTTTCATGTTATAATATGCCTACCTTATGAACCTGTTTGAAACCTTAATGACCCCATGATGTGATTATTTACATCTTAAAACCTTTAACAACTATATCTACATTTATGTATAAATACATGTGTAGCAGTTCGACAAACGTAATTAACAGATCTCATTATTACCTATTTTATATGTACTAAAAAATAAAGTTTACTAAGCCCCCTTTTTGGTTTAATTTATTAATTAGACAAAATGATATGTGCTTAAAGTCATATACTGTTGTGTCTCAAACAAATAGACTAGATAATTAATTTGCCTAATAGTTGCTGAAAATGCTACAATAACATTTGCAATTAGTTTTTAATCTGCCAATGTCTCTCAGCCACCGTAGTGTCGTGTAGGGGGCGTGACGTGTAGGGGGCGTGACGTGTAGCGGGCGTGTCGTGTAACGGGCGTGTCGTGCAGGGGGCGTGTAATGCAGGGGGCGTGACGTGTAGCGGGCGTGTCGTGTAGGGGGCGTGTCGTGTAGGGGAAGTGACGTGTGGGGGGCGTGTCATGTAGTGGGCGTGTCGTGTAGGGGGCGTGTCGTGTAGGGGGCGTGACGTGTGAGGGGCGTGACGTGTGAGGGGCGTGTCGTGGGCATGACATGTGAGGGGCGTGTCGTGTAGGGGGCGTGTCGTGTAGGGGGCGTGTCGTGTGAGGGACGTGTCATGTAGGGGGCGTGACGTGTAGGGGGCGTGACGTGTGAGGGGCGTGTCGTGGACGTGTCATGTAGGGGGCGTGACGTGTGAGGGGCGTGTCGTGTAGTGGGCGTGTCGTGTAGGGGGCGTGACGTGTGAGGGGCGTGTCGTGTAGTGGGCGTGTCGTGTAGTGGGCGTGACGTGTAGGGGGCGTGTCGTGTACTTGCTGCGGCTGCAGCTAGACCATATTGGGATTTTCGCTTAGCGAGCTAACTTCCTGGATTTCCGGTCCTACGATGCTGGTTCACTTCTTGGCGGGCTAGATAACTTATGCTGAACGGCTATCCTGCTCCGGAGCAGGATAGTTCCTGGATAAGAGATCAACTTCTTCAATCAATCAATGTTTATTTATATAGCCCAATATCACAAATGTTACATTTGTCTCAGTGGACTTCACAGTTTGTACAGAATATCAGTAAAAATGGCCAAAACTGAAGTTATTGTACTCGGCCCAAAGAATCTACGAAACAAATGAACAAACTGTCTTTTTCTTAATGTTGGTGGAAAAACGACTGTAGCTGGTAGAAAAGGGAAATAAAGATTGAAAAACTATTTAAAACAAGAAGGACTGAGCGCTGCAGTGTCCGGCAGCAACACAAGAGAGAAGAGTATAAGGAGACATTAGAGAGGACACAAATAAACACAAAGGTATTAGATTTAGTATATAATAGTTCATGCATGAACCCGGTAAGAGAAATTGAAACGTAAAAGAAGAGCAAGTGTGGGGCCGAGGAGGTGGAGTTGCAGCAATCTTTGACTCAAGTTTACTTATCAATACTAAACCAAAATTAAATTATACCTCCTTTGAAAGTCTCGTTTTTAGTCTTACGCATCCGACCTGGAAAACTTTGCAGCCAATCTTATTTGTTACAGTGTACCGTGCACCAGGTCCTTATTCAGAATTCTTATCAGAACTCTCTGAGTTTTTATCAACTTTGGTTCTTAAAACAGATAAAGTAATTATCGTAGGTGACTTTAATATTCATGTTGACGATGATAAAAATAGCCTTACTGTTGCATTTAACTCTATATTAGATTCTGTTGGTTTCTGTCAGAGTGTAAATAAACCAACCCACTGCTATAATCACACTCTCGACCTTGTTCTGACTTATGGTTTTGAAATTGAGCAACTATTAGTCGAACCGCATAATCCTGCTTTATCCGACCATTTCTTAGTAACTTTTGAAGTACTGTTACTAGACTACAAAGCATTAGTCAAAAGCTCCTGCAGCAGAAACCTATCTGTTAGTGCTATAGCCAAATTTAAGGAAGAGATTCCACCAATACTTAACTCAATAGCATGTCTGCATGTAGGGGAGGAAACTTATACAAAATGTACACCACCCCAAATTGATCATGTTGTTGATAGTGCTACAGATGCGCTGCGAATAAAATTAGACTCTGTTGCTCCTTTGAAAAAGAAGAAAATAAAACAACATAGATTAGCTCCATGGCATAATGCCGAAACCCACAAAATAAAGCAAAAGTCGAGACAACTTGAAAGGATATGGCGTTCCACTAAACTTGAAGAATCTCGTTTAATTTGGCATATTACTCTCAATGAATATAAGAAAGCACTGCGTAAAGCGAGAGCAGCCTACTACTCTTCATTAATAGATGAGAATAAGAATAACAAGATTTCTTTTCAGCACTGTAGCCAGGCTGACAGAGAGCCACAGCTCGATTGAGCCTTCTATTCCCATAGCACTCAGTAGCAATGATTTGATGTGCTTTTTTAACCATAACATTGTTACTCTGAGAAACAAAATGAATGACCTCTTGCCTTTGACCAGTATAGTGTTATCAACAGCTCCCGGAAACGTAAGTTCTAATATTACACTAGATAGTAAACTAGAATGCTTTTCAGCCATTAAGCTTGAACAATTAAATTCAATGATTCTCTCTTCTAAACCATCAACGTGTATGTTAGACCCAATTCCAACTAAGCTGTTGAAGGAAGTTTTTCCATTAATTAGCACTTCTTTATTAAATATTATGAATATGTCTTTATTATCAGGCTATGTTCCACAATCATTCAAAGTAGCAGTGATAAAACCGCTTCTTAAAAAGCACAACCTCGATCCAGAGGTTTTAGCCAACTATAGACCTATTTCTAATCTTCCGTTCCTCTCAAAGATTCTTGAGAAAGCGGTCGCTAAACAGCTGTGTGATTACTTAAAAAACAATGATTTATTTGAAGATGTTCAGTCTGGCTTTAGAACACATCATAGCACAGAGACAGCTCTGGTTAAAGTCACAAATGACATTCTAATAGCCTCTGACAAGGGACTTGTCTCTATTCTTGTTTTGCTCGATCTCAGTGCTGCATTTGA
Organism: Pogonophryne albipinna; assembly: GCA_028583405.1. Classification (NCBI taxonomy): domain Eukaryota; kingdom Metazoa; phylum Chordata; class Actinopteri; order Perciformes; family Artedidraconidae; genus Pogonophryne; species Pogonophryne albipinna. The sequence continues at coordinate 186,883 of JAPTMU010000101.1, forward strand.
TACTATCGACCATGATATCTTATTGCAAAGACTAGAGCACTTAGTTGGCATACAGGGAACTGCTTTAGGCTGGTTTAGGTCCTATCTATCTGAACGCTCTCAGTTTGTACGTGTCAATGATGAATCTTCCACGCAAACCAAAGTTAGCCATGGAGTGCCACAGGGCTCAGTGCTCGGACCTATTTTGTTCACATTATAAATGCTTCCGTTAGGCAATATTATAAGGAATCATTCTGTACATTTTCATTGTTATGCGGATGATACTCAACTATATTTATCAATCAAGCCTGATGAAATTAATCATCTAAATAAAATTCAAGACTGCCTCAAGGACTTAAAAACGTGGATGACCTTAAACTTTTTGATGTTAAACACGACCAAAACTGAAGTTATTGTACTTGGCCCGAAGAATCTACGAAACAAATTATCTAAAGATATACTAACTATGGATGGCATTAATTTGGCCTCCAGTGAGACTGTAAGGAATCTTGGTGTTATATTTGATCAGGATTTATCCTTTAACGCCCACATAAAATCAATTTCAAGAACCGCCTACTTCCATCTACGTAACATTGCAAAATCAGGCATATCTTGCCTCAAAACGATGCAGAGAAACTAGTCCATGCATTTGTTACTTCAAGGCTGGATTATTGTAACTCTTTATTATCAGGGTGTACCAAGAAGTCAGTCAAGTGGCTTCAGCTGATTCAAAATGCTGCAGCTCGTGTACTAACCAGAGTTAGGAAAAGGGACCACATTACTCCTGTTCTGGCTGCCTTACACTGGCTCCCTATAGAACACAGGATAGAATTTAAAATTCTTCTTCTCGCCTACAAAGCCCTTAATGGGCAGGCGCCATCTTACCTTAAAGAACTCATTATACCCTACTGTCCTACTAGGGCATTGCGTTCCAAGAATGCAGGGTTGTTGGTTGTTCCTCGAGTCTCTAAAAGTACAATGGGAGCCAGAGCCTTTTCTTATCAAGCTCCACATTTGTGGAATCAGCTTCCAGTTTGTGTTCGGGCGGCAGACACCCTATCCGTTTTTAAGAGTGCGCTTAAGACCTTCCTTTTTGATAAAGCTTATAGTGATAAAATTAAATAATCTAATAAGAGTGCATTGACGTAGACACGTTGTGCCTCTTCACCTATACATCTTAGTTCTTACTCTTTCACTTAAATCCTAAAAACTTAGATCATATATTTAAAACTTTATCCAAACCTTTCCCCTCTCTGACCTCTCGAGGTTTATTAGAGGGTAACAGGTTGCAGAGAGGCCTAGCCCGGCCGGGGAGTGTGGAACGTAGTCACTGACCTACTCCTTACCTCTCACCAATTCAGGTTCCAGTGGGGACCTCTCTCCCTGCGTGCCTCTCCACCTCTTAGACCCTCCAGAAAAACGCGATTCTGCGATCGCAGAATTTACCGCATAATCAGCAAAATGGAGCAGATTTTTAAAAGGCGCATAATCCCGGCATTTTTCCACACAAAGTAAAAAAAAAAAAAAGTTAACTCGTCTTGACGTGAAGTGATGATGACGCGACGTCATCAGCTTGCGCATCACAGAAGGTAAACTACACCGTAGAGTGAACGTGAGAGAAAAACACCAAGATGAAAAAATCTAATCTCATTTACCGACGAACATTTCTGCTAAAGACCGGGCAAAGCAGTTCCCGGATGTCTTTCACGAAAGTGGGGGGAAACTATTCTGCACCCCGTGCAACTGTGTGTTGGAGCATCAGAGAACATCGACGGTGACGACCCACTTTGATTCATTCAAACATTATAAAATGCTTTCTGCTGCTGCGGACAAGAAAGCCAAACAGCTCACGTTCACCGAGGCATCGACCTCCAAAACCCTTTCGAGGGCTACAAGAAACGAGGTGAGTAGCCTACAGGATTGAAGCTGGTCAGATAACGAGTAAATGAAAACAGAATGAGGCGCAGAAGTGTGAGTGTGTGTGTGTGTTGTGTGTGAGAGAGTGTGATTAAAATAGCCCAATTGCTTTTACAATAAATAAACATTGAATGTGTTTAATTGAATAGTAAAGGGGTTTAAAGTTAGTGGCAGGTTGTGTGTGAGAGAGAATAAATAAGACAGCCCAATATTTATTTTTTCCGCATATTTCGCAACTTCCCGCAATTTCACCGCATAAAATCACATAAAACCTGTACGCATGTTTGATCGCATAATCAAGGATTTTTGCCCGCGTTTTTCTGGAGGGTCTAATTTCTGTTTCCTACTTCTTCCTTGCTTCCCTTTTCCCTCAACCTATCCTAAGGGAGTGCATGTTTGTAGACACGTTAGTTTAGCTGCTATAGGCTTGGACTGTTGGGGGGGGCACCTTACTCCGTCTTTCTGGCTGTTTGTACCTGTGTACTCTCATGTTCCGATTAACCCAGCTTCCCCCAAATCTCTTTTTTGTGTCCATATCTACGCCGGGATCCGGAGTCGAGGCTGATCCTGTTGCTGTAGTCCTGCCTGACTCTCACCATACTACTTCCCTGAAGGCTCCCACAGGATTGCTGACATCCTCGTGGATTAATCTTCCAATTATACACACAAGCATTTCCAAACATTTGGTCTTTCCAAACATTTGGTCTACCTATGTTGCAAATGTATTATCTTTTCAATTTACACACGGCATCTATTGCACGTCTGTCCGTCCTGGGAGAGGGATCCCTCCTCTGTTGCTCTCCCTGAGGTTTCTCCCATGTCCCCTTTGAACTATGGGTTTTCTCTGGAAGTGTTTCCTTGTACGATGTGAGGGTCTAAGGACAGAGGGTCTGAGGACAGAGGGTCTAAGGACAGAGGGTCTGAGGACAGAGGGTCTGAGGACAGAGGGTCTGAGGACAGAGGGTCTGAGGACAGAGGGACTGAGGACAGAGGGTCTGAGGACAGAGGGTCTAAGGACAGAGGGTCTAAGGACAGAGGGTGTCGTATTGTCATACTGATATTCTGTACAAACTGTGAAGCCCAATATCACAAATGTAACATTTGTGATATTGGGCTATATAAATAAACATTGATTGATTGAACATTACGTACAGTCCGCGGCACTGTGAGTGCAGACGTCGATGTGTCCCATTATCATTCATATAATATCATAATGTATCACATATCTCCTTATCTGAGTCAGCTGAGCCGTATCTGGCCGTGCAACACTCACAGTGTCACATACTGGATGCAGAAGTATTATTTTAAGCAACACATTAAGTTGACAAAACACTCGAGTCAACTCGCGCACTCAGCTGGAGAGAGAAACCCTGGCTTGAGTTACCGAGTTGATAACCAGCGTCGTAGGACCGCTTAGCGAGATCTCTTTGTTAGGGTAAGTTAAGATAACTCAGAGATATCAGGGTCTGTTGGACTGGATTCAGAGTACAGGCCTCAGATGTAAACACGAGGTGAACACACTCACCAGGATCTGATCCACTTTGGTCTGAACATCTTTGCTGCAACACAGAAACACACAGCGGTTAGAGACAGGCCTCTGCTGATTGGTTGATATTCAAACAGGACTGTATAAAGATGATAATGAGGTGTGATATCTTACGAGATGTTGCTCTTGAGTTTCTGCAGCAGCATGCTGGGCTCTGTGTCGCCCTCCACACCCGCCCCCCCCCCCTGAGAGGCCTCGACCTGCTGCTGGTCCTCCGACATCCTCAACCAGCACTGAGAAACACCATCTGAGGACAAAACACTCTTTAAAGTACACCATCTGAGGACAAACACTCTTTAAAGTACACCATCTGAGGACAAACCTCTTTAAAGTACACCATCTGAGGACAAACACTCTTTAAAGTACACCATCTGAGGGACAAAACACTCTTTAAAGTACACCATCTGAGGACAAAACACTTTAAAGTACACCATCTGAGGACAAAACACTTTATCTGTCGCCACTTTTTAATTGAATTTTCAACTCTTTCACAAATACAAATGTGTGTTATTAAGTCGCCATTTCAAAACAATATACCCTAACCCTCTCGAAAATAGTGCGTAAAAGTGCGTATTTAGAGAGTCTGAAAAATACTATAAAAGTGGCGACAGATAACCCACAAGTACACATTTCATTTGAATCTCAGGATGTAAATAATCCCAAAGTCATGTCTCACTGCAGTGTTTACAGAGAGCCGGTGGTCATGTGATGCCATTTACTATCACCACGCACGCACACGCACGCGCACACACTGTATTAAGAGAGAGGCGGGGCTCCGTTCATTCCTATGAGAGATGCTCATTGACGCATGAAGCCCAAAATAGAGCAACTTTAGATTCAATGTGGGCCCACTGAGCATGCGCAGTGGAGTTTCCCTTCTTCCCCGATCTCCCGCTCTCTGTCAGTCAGATGAACGGAGAGGGGAAATAACTATTTTAGCGCATTTTCCAACTTTTACACCCCGATGATTTAAATAAGGAATATAAAATAATTCGGGTAGGGTAGTTTATTTAGCTGAAAACTAATTATCCGCTGATTTAAAGACGTCTCTTTCCCAATGTAAGTCAACGAGGAAGAGTATTTGTAGGCCTAAATGACGTCACGGAAGCTGTAGTACCACCGTTTGGCCACTACGGACATTCAACATATAGGCTTCAACAACAGGCGCAAACACACACACGGCTCTCTCTCACACTCACACACACGGCTCACACACACACACACACACACACACACACACACACACACACACACACACACACACACACACACACACACACACACACACACACACACACACACACACACACACTCAACATGTTACTGCTACGCTAACAGGCTAGCAGACAACCCTCCCGACGCGGCGACATTTCAACACGTTAGCTGGATTAAGAACACACACTTTCAACAACCGTTTCAAACCAGAATACATTATCTTAACGCCGATTTATCTTTGGCAAATATTAGTCGCGTTCCTAGCTGCTAACCGGCTAACTAGCCTAGCCGCTTGCTATCAGATAGCATTAGCTAGCAGGCACTGAAACACCCGTTAAACATGATTTCTCACGCCGTTTGTAAATTCAAAATAAAGCCTGATAACGGGGAATTTATTCTGTTTCTAACGTAGTATCTGTTCGGTGAGTCCCCCTTCAGAATTTATTTTAAAAAGAAAAAGAAAGTACCTGAGTCAAGATACAGCAAAAATCCCCTTTCAGATTTTTTTGTGATTGGACGACTTTGTTATGTCTGCCTGACTACAAAGCCAACGTCTATTCCCATTGGTCGGCTGTCTCTAACCTACCCGGATACCAGAAGCGAGTGGGATCTCATTCGTCGAGCAGAATTATTTCTCTGACATGGTTTATTGTGATTGGAAGCCATTACCTGGTCTGCCCAGTTACAAAGCAGATGACTTTATCTCTCTGAATCTGCATAGCAACAGCCGCCAAACGACTTCAGCTGAACATTTTTATAAATAAGGTTTAAACTCATCTGTATGTTTAATAACATATAATGTCCAGAGACTAAACAGAATAACTATGTGTGTGTTCTTAAATAAACTATGTATAGTGATTTGAATGCACTTATAAGTCTCTTTAAAAGATAAATTAAATGTAATATAGCTCTGAAGTGTATTCATATATCACAGTTAAATATCCTCTCCATCAGGTGCATCTAGGATATGCTCTGCGGGAAAACAAGAGAACGCTTTGTTGATTTTAACTAGATAGAATAGGAGGGATGAAACCCTCTTTAATGGTCACACATGCAGAGCCCCCAGCACAGTGACGTTTGTTCCTTGCATTTAACCCATCCTAGCGCCAGGAGTCTAGCGCCAGGAGTCAGGAGTCTAGCGCCAGGAGTCAGGAGTCTAGCGCCAGCCAGGAGTCTAGCGCCAGCCAGGAGTCAGGAGTCTAGCGTCAGCCAGGAGTCAGGAGTCTAGCGTCAGCCAGGAGTCAGGAGTCTAACACCAGGAGACTAGCACCAGGAGTCTAACACCAGGAATCTGGAACCAGGAGTCTAACACCAGGGGTCTAGCACCAGGAGTCTAACACCAGGGGTCTAGCACCAGGAGTCTAACACCAGGAGTCTAACACCAGGAGTCTAACACCAGGAGACTAGCACCAGCCAGGAGTCTAGAACCAGGGGTCTAGAACCAGGGGTCTAGAACCAGGGGTCTAACACCAGGAGACTGGCACCAGGAGTCTAACACCAGGAGTCTAGCACCAGGAGTCTAACACCAGGAGTCTAGCACCAGGAGACTAGCACCAGGAGACTAGCACCAGGAGTCTAACACCAGGAGTCTAGAACCAGGAGTCTAGCATTGAACCACAGGGTGTTTCTGTAGGTTATTAATAGTATAGTGTGATTTACGGTTCGTCCACATTAACATATATAAATAAAAAACACAGATCTTTTGATTTATTACATTTATTTTCCATTATACAAAAGCTACAACGAACAGGAGAAAACACTAAACTGGGGAAGATAAGTTGCGGAAGTTGTTCTTGATGCAACTCGTCTTCATTCAAAGCCGCTGCAGAGAAACAAACACAGCATTATATTTAGATCTCAAAACATCAGACGGGATTCAAACTAAAGACATGAAGCAATCCGTGGTAAAACCCGGGGCGGACTTTCTTTGCTTTTGGATCCGATGAACTGGAATGGATTTATGTTGGTGTTCTACCCAACTGGATTGAACTGTATATATCTATATATCTGTGTTATTTTCAGTCACTTTTTCACCAATGATTTTCCAGGACCAAAGGAATAACTCTTTCTCAGCGGTACCACTGAAAATGGTTTATTTTAACATGGAACAGGAAAATAAGGTCTGCATAATAGGCTTACTGGCTTCTACGCGCTAAAGCAACTCAAATCTCTCACCAGCAAAACACCTCGACAGTTAAATGCCATTCTACGTTTCATTACAATACGATACAGTATTTATTATCATAGTATTACTATTTCGGCGATTAGATCAAATATAAATTATATTTGATGCAACTTTAGTTAAATTTCCATGACTTTTCCAAAACTTTGGGAAAAATATTGTTTTCCAAAACTTTTCCAGGACCTGGAATTACCATTTTGAATTTCCATGACTTTTCCAGGTTTTTAATGACCGTAAGAACCCTGATTATTATTGAATGACTGTGTGTGGTTTGACTTAACTATTTGTTCCTTTTTTGACCATTATTTGTCAGACTTGTTTCGGACACTCGTTAAAATAAGGTCAAACCTGTTACAACCCGTGGACGCATCATAAAGGTTCCTCTGTCTCGTACCTGACCATGTGAGCGATGTCCCAGTTAGTCTCTGAGGACAGCGGCCCGATGATCTCCACGCCTTCCTCCGTCACGATGGCAATCTCATGCTGAGAGAAAAAACATCACATGTTAAACTTTAGAGATGAGAAAAACATGGAACAGAGTTTTAAAAATAAACTGTAACTCACCCGGTTGTAGGAGCGAGCGTCTCTGTAGTACAGAACTTTGAGGCAGCGTTCAACCAGCTCCCTCGCCTCCTGCTTACTGATCTCTGCCTTGTTCTCCACCACCTCCCTCATCAGAGGCTACACACACACACACACACACGTTAAACACCCAAACTCTCCCTTTAAATGTTCATTAAACCTCTGTATTACAGTAATGGCGCTTTTCCACCGCAGGCCTAGCTCGGCTTAGTACGGTATAGTTAGGTCTTGGTAGGCCCGGCTCACTTTATGCTGCGTTTCCATTACAGTTTAGTAGCTGGGGCAGTAACTATGGTAACGCAGTGTAGGCGGAGCCGTGACGTCATCTTCAATGAGAAACACAAAACCAACACAGCCGTTAGCTCTTAGCACTCAGAGCTCACAGCTCTTCTTATCTGTAAAGAAACTAGACAGAAGTGAAACAAGTACAAACCACAGACTGCCTGTGTCATGGCGAATACAGTCGCTGGTTTATTTATGTCTGAAGGCCGTTGTTGTGAGTGTGGACGGTCGGAGCATATATAACGTTAGCTTAGCCAAGCTCCATTTAGAAAACATGCATTTTAAAAGGTGTTTCTCTGCCGTCTGTCTGCAGACTTGTCAAAGCATTAATTCATGGTTTTTACTAACCGGTATCAGTATGTTGTTACTTCGGCATCATTTTGAAACGTGTGTAATGGCAATTGTAACGCTCCAATGTCCTATATGCTTTGCCATTACTTCACAGGAGGGTTTAGAGTGATCCTGACGCAGACACAAACAGATGAAGTTCCGGTCTTTCGCTGCAGTTTAGAATGATCTTTTATTGCTTTACACAAGGTTTAGTCACACTGTGTCAATAGTTGTGGTATGAGCATCTGCCTCTTCCTCCTGTGTCCTCGTCCTCTCCTGTCACCTATGACCCCTTTCATACACCCGGTGCAGCTAACCCCCGCCACCAAGTGTTCAAAAATAATATTGCACCTTACAAATCAATTAAATAAACTGAGACACCAACAACACTCATAAAATGTCTCCTACACCGTGTATTACAATTAAATCACTGTAAAATATGTTCATCCTGTTGTAGTTGAAGTTCCCTTGCCAGCGATTCTCTCTAGTTTAGCAAACTCCGCCCGACTCAGCCTGGTTGTTGGCCCGGAAAGAACCTCCATTTTGGAGAGCCAGAAAACTGTGAAAAAGTACCCGCTAGCCGGAACTACGCCGAGTGGAAACGCAACCAAAAACGGTTAAACCGCGCTGTAGTGGAAATGCGCTATTAGAATAGGATCTGCAGGACTCACCTGAGCCAGGTACGCTCCGAACCCGGTGGCCACTGTGGGCGCCTGGTAGGCCACGCCCAGTTTATCCACGTACCCTAGGAAACTACACACACACACACACACACACTGTTTAGAAGGACAATAAGAGGATCTGCACCACAAGATGTTTTTATTAATGATGTTTAAATGTTGTTCTGGTCAGCTGATGGAGCAGTTTTGACTTTAAAGGTGTCCTATCATCTAAATGCACTTCTTGATGTGTGGTTTGGAACATGATATGGCGTTTGATCACGGCAGCGTTTAGCTGAGTTTCTCCTGAATGAGCCGTTTATGGTATTCTGAGCAACATGTTATTTTATATATCCTATAATATATTCCTTAACAGGGTTTCCCACAGATCTGAAATATACTTGTGGTGGTAGCCGAGAATGGGGGGGGGGGGGGGGGGGCTAGTGGAGCACGCTCATGAACTGTTCGCCGGAGCCTCGCAGCGGAGCGCATAAAGCAGACCCTTCACGCGATAGCAGAGCGAACAGCTACAGGCGGGGTAGAGCGAGGGATCATTGTCCACTCGTTCATCGATCGCAGATGGCGTCGTGCTCAGGGACGGATCATATCAAATAAACCTAGATGGGTCGTGAAATATACTTTGGCGGACGTTAATATAGGTATAAAGTCTATGTGTGGGAAACCCTGCTTAAAAATAGTATAATGGGAGACCTTTAAATCTGTAGAAAACACACCTCTCCCCAATTCAAGGAACTAGGCCACACGTTCGTTCGTTCACTTCCTTGAGAGCGATCAAGTGGAAACTGATGAGTGGAATTTATGAATATCGCTAATAACTATCTAAACATAGAAACGAGTTATTCTTTCATATTGATTTTGTTATTATCGTTTCACATCCTTTAGGTTATCGGATTGTATTTACTCTCGTTTCAGTCCGAGAGGTTCCCCTGAACGTTCGATGTTGAGGGAGGGGCGTGTTGATGCATGTGTGACTGTATGTTAAAGCCCACCTCTCCCCGTTGTAGAAGCCTCCGATCACCACGGTGTTCCACAGAGGGTTCATCTTGCTGCGCCGGTTGTACATGACCCTCGTCAGCCAGGAGTGGACGGCTTTAGGGCTGTAGCTGTGGCCGTCGCCCAGGAGCTCCTCGTCGATGCTGAGGGAACACACGGAGACGGTAAATCACATCTGTCTGATCTGTCCTATGTATTCATGTTGCTCTGCTGGAGGAGGACTTCAGTTTCTCCTCGACATGTCTCCTCTGCAGCTGCTGAGCTCATGATGAGAGACCGAGGAACCAGCAGGAGACTTTATCTCACGACTAAAGAACAGTTTCTCTCTCACACTCCCCTCATTTAAAAACACGTGACAGCAGACTCAGTTTCATCCCACAGGCCATAAGACCGCTGAACACCTGAACCCCGTGACGAACATTCATCTATCCATATTCCATTTACTTGTTTATAGACTCTTCTTGCACTATTTCTATTGTATCTATCTCACAACTAAAGAACCCCCCCCCCCCCCCCCAATGGACCTGGACTTTAACACACACTCAGACACACACTCTCAGAAACTCACACTCAGAAACACACACACACACTCTCAGAAACTCAGACACACACGCACTCTCAGACACACTCTCAGAAACACACGCACACACACTCAGAAACACACGCACACACACTCTCAGACACACACTCAGAAACTCACACACTCTCAGACACACACACACAGTTCACGCTGCTATGGACAGTGTTGCACTAATGTACATTTCTCAAAGATATTGAAGTGACTGTTATTTTGTATTTATTGATTGTTGTGCCTTTATTTATGTCTTAATGTGTGTATGCGTTTACACATTTGTATTTTGTCTTCCTCTGGATCTGGGAAACGGTATTTCTCTCTGCGCACACAAACTGAAAGATATCACCTCTTCAGAACTGCTTTTAATCTGTAACTAATGTTGTCGTTCTATGTTTTTTACTCTCTGAAGCGTCTTTGAGTTTCTTTGTTGAAATGCATAATCCATGGGAGCGCAGAGCAGACGGGAGGAGGCTCTTCTGGGCGGTACTCACACCATCTGCTCGATGATGTGCTTCAGGTGCTGGTAGTCGGCGTAATCTCCAGACGCTCCGAGGATGGTGTTATCGTTCACCTGGAAAACACAAACCCTTCACTTGCAGCAAAGAAAACAACAGAGATAAACACCGTCGACCTGGAGGGGGAGACAACTTCTGTTTGAGATGGTTATATTTTAGAATTGTTTATTTCTACTCTTTAATGCCTTGTTCTGTTTTATGCTGCTGCAACTAAACATGTCCCAGATTGGGATTAATTAATTCAATTCAAACATAAACCCTCTCTTTTCCTCCGTCCCCAAATCTCTAAAAACAGGGAACAACGGAGCTGATCCAGATTTGCGTCCGATATGACGTAATATCCGAAAGGTGGACCCACGGGCCAATCAGAACGCTGCTGTCAGAAACAATGCCCGACTGTTTTGGACGTAATCTGGTCGGTGTTTACATTAGCATCGCTACCCTTAGGACAATGAGTATGGACATCGTCACGTCTTCATTAAAAACTCACCTGTTCACCATGACCTTTGACCCCTAACTCCATCACAGTCTTTCACTCCAACTGCTATTTATTTAACTTTGACTTTATTATTTGCCCTTCTTGTTTGTTCACCATGCGAAGCCGCCTTGGGTCCCTTGAAAGGCGCTATACAAATGTAATATATGATTATTATAATATGGTAAACTACAGTGTATTGCATTTTAAAGTGGAGGGCGGGGCAACAATGTGCAAGAAGCAGTGATTTGTGGAGCGCGGAGCGTGGTGTAATTGGGATTAACAGCGTTTTCTCGTTACCTTCATGATACGCGAGACGTTCCTGAAGCGAGCGAGAGACCCGTACGATCCCAACATGTCCGCCGCGATGATGACGCCGCCGGTGAACTTCACCCCGAGCACCGAGGTACCGGTGACCATCGGGTTCCTGCAGGAGGGGAGAGAGGAGGTTAAGTCAATGGGTTACAAAGCAACACATTAGTGGAGTCTGAGAACAACGTGCTGCTTTAGTCTGCGTTTCCTCCTGGAGGTTTCACTGTTAAAGAGTCCCTACTCTGCTTTCTGTGGAGCTCCGGTAGCTTGTTCTATAGGTGTCAGTGCATGTCAATGGTCTGCAGAGGCTAAAATCCCTGTGTTCCCTCCAGAGGCAGTTTCTCTAACACACACTCGCCTAATTTAAAAACATGTCAGGAAGCAGCTCCGTAAACAATGGACCAACCCTCTGTGTTTGTTTCTACGTGTGTGTGTCTCTACGTGTGTGTCTGTTTGTCTCTACATGTGTGTGTGTCTGTTTGTCTCTACGTGTGTGTCTGTTTGTCTCTACGTGTGTGTGTGTCTGTTTGTCTCTACGTGTGTGTGTGTCTGTTTGTCTCTACGTGTGTGTGTGTGTCTGTTTGTCTCTACGTGTGTGTGTGTGTCTGTTTGTCTCTACGTGTGTGTGTCTGTTTGTCTCTACGTGTGTGTGTGTCTGTTTGTCTCTACGTGTGTGTGTGTGTGTCTGTTTGTCTCTACGTGTGTGTGTGTCTGTTTGTCTCTACGTGTGTGTGTGTCTGTCTCTACGTGTGTGTGTGTCTGTACTGCCTTAACCTGATGCTATCTTCTTGCCTGTAATATGTCTGTTTTATATTAGCATTCCCAGTATTGTAAGCCATGTTGCACACTTTTACTGGTAGTATGCACAGGTTATTTTAAATTAAATGTGTCTTTAGGATGATTTACAACATCGGTCCAGAGACTACAGATTAAACAGCCTCTTGGCACATTTACATATAAGTGTATTAATGTGTTCTGTCCCAGGTAAATAAAGAGGTGTAAGACTAAACATCAAAATAGCTGAATGTACTTCCCTTTCAATTGAGTAATAACTCTGTATTTATTATACTTTGTTGTGGAATGTATGCATTTGTGTAAATATACCGCCTTTACTCATTAGACACAGGTCGACTTTAATAACCTGCTTTGTTGTTGGAAAGTCAATCTGTTTCCTGTGGCGCATTAGCTCCCGGATGCTAACAGTTAGTCAGCAAAACGGACCAGAAAAGTAAACTAACTGATATTTAACTCTTAAAAAAATAACCACATAGATTCTCATTCATCATCCAAGTTAATTAAACAGACCAAAGAGTTTATATTCTGATACGAAAAGGCAGTAAACTAGCAGTTAGCGTCAGTTAGCTTAGCATGAGTTAGCTCCATGATGCAGCACTCAGCGGAACCGAAAGCGAGAGCTGATTCCCGGGTTCAGTTGACCGGTTAAAAGCCCCTGTTTGACTCACAGTGTGTGTCGCACCGGCCCGCAGGAGGTCCCGGTGCTCCCGGTGCTCCCGGACAGAGAGTAAAGCTTTCCCGGTTGGGGTCCATTCTCCCAGAAACTCAGCTTCACTCCGCAGGACTCCATGGTGGAAATTAATAACTGGAAGTGACGTCACGCCGCCGTCTTCTTGTTGGGGCAGAGGAGCCGTGTGACGTCACTGCAGCGCCATCTTGCTGTTGGGAGGAATTATTTTATAACAACACTTAAACATTTTATATACAGGAAATGTAAAGGTGTCCTATTATACTATTTTTAGGCATATATTTTTAAGGTCTCATTTTTAAGGTCTCAGATATATCTCAGATAGTTTCAGGCTCTGCACTTTCCCTCCTCACCTCATACCTCAAAGACCGCACCAGGGTCACTTGGAGAGGGTCGGAGTCCGACCCTTGTCAATTAACTACAGGGGTCCCTCAGGGCTCTGTTCTTGGTCCCCTCCTCTTCTCCTTGTACACAAACTCGCTCGGATCTGTCATTAGCCCGCATGGTTTTTCATACCACTGCTACGCTGACGACACCCAATTAATTCTGTCCTTTCCCCGCTCAGAGACCCAGGTCGTCGCACGCATCTCTGCTTGTCTAGCTGACATCTCTCAGTGGATGTCTGCACACCACCTCAAGCTCAACCTTGACAAGACTGAACTGCTTTTCCTTCCGGGAAAAGATTGTCCCACTCTTGACCTGACGATCAACATCGGCACCTCTGTTGTTTCCCCGACTCAGACTGCAAGGAATCTGGGTGTGACCCTAGATAACAACCTGTCCTTCACTGCAAACATCGCTGCTACAACCCGTTGCTGCAGATACACGCTTTACAACATCAGGAGGATACGTCCCCAGCTGACCCAGAAAGCCACGCAGGTTCTGGTCCAGGCTCTCGTCACCTCACGCCTAGACTACTGCAACTCCCTCCTGGCTGGTCTACCTGCATGTGCCATCCGACCTCTGCAGCTCATCCAGAATGCAGCTGCTCGTCTGGTCTTCAACCTTCCTAAATGTTCCCACACCACTCCGCTCCTCCGCTCCCTCCACTGGCTTCCAGTAACTGCTAGAATCCACTTCAAGACACTGGTACTTGCGTACCATGCTGCGAATGGATCTGGCCCTTCCTACATCCAGGACATGGTTAAACCGTACACCCCAGCACGTGCACTCCGCTCTGCATCAACCAAACGGCTCGCTGCACCCTCGCTGCGAGGGGGACCCAAGTTCCCATCAGCAGAAACACGTGGGTTTGCTATCCTGGCTCCAAGATGGTGGAATGAGCTCCCATTGACATCAGGACAGCAGAAAGCTTACACACCTTCCAGACTGAAAACTCATCTCTTTCGACTCCACTTCGAGCAATAGAACTATTAACAAAGCACTTATATACTAATAAAGGACTGGCTTATCTAAAGCCAGTTGAGTAGCACTTGAAATGTTTGGCTCGATGAAACCTGATGTACTTTATGACTCTGTTTTCTTCAAGTTTGTATTGTGTTGGTCGAACGCACTTATTGTAAGTCGCTCTGGATAAAAGCCTCAGCTAAATGCAATGTAATATTAAAAACATGTCTTTTTTTGTGTTCACTTAAATGTGTATTGACATTTTTATAAACGTACAAAACCACGTATAGTTCCCATTGAATGAAAGACCCATTGGAAAAAGAAGTTCAAAGATTCAAAGGTTTTATTGCCATCCTCCAGAGACCCACCCATGCATGTCTGTCCTCTGTGGAGCACATTGGGTTTTGGTCCATTACTTTGAGGTGATACGGTTATACATGCCACAGCATTAACAGAGGACATCCTGGGCTTTTCAGACATATCACATATGTGGGGGTGTGGCTTTGAAAAAGATGATTTCATTGTATTTCAAAATGGCGTCCATCAACACAAGCACTATTTATAGAAAGATAAATGGTAAGTTTGTAATTTTGTAATTATCAGTGTTGTGAGTTTCAGAGCAGTGTAATCATTATTTGAGGACGCCATGGGGATTTGCTAACTTTTTATTTCCCCCATTTTACACAACACAAATGGAGGCGGCTCACTGACCGAGCCAGAGAGAATTCTGAGCAGAATCATTGAGGGAGATTCAGACATAGATCTGTCAGATGGTGAGGATCCACAGGCAGTGATTGAGGAAGAGGAAGAGCAGGAGACAGCTACAGCAAAAAGGCCCGTCGTCCACTCTGGGCCAAAACTAAAGTTTCTAAAGGGAATTACCTACCCCACTTTTAAGTGTTTCTGAAGGGAATGACCTACCCCACTTTTAAGTGTTTCTGAAGTGAATTACCTACCCCACTTTTAAGTGTTTCTGAAGGGAATGACCTACCCCACTTTTAAGTGTTTCTGAAGTGAATGACCAACCCCACCTTTAAGTGTTTCTGAAGTGAATGACCTACCCCACTTTTAAGTGTTTCTGAAGTGAATCACCTACCCCACCTTTAAGTGTTTCTGAAGTGAATGACCTACCCCACCTTTAAGTGTTTCTGAAGGGAATGACCTACCCCACCTTTAAGTGTTTCTGAAGGGAATTACCTACCCCACCTTTAAGTGTTTCTGAAGGGAATTACCTACCCCACCTTTAAGTGTTTCTGAACTGAATGACATACCCTACCTTTAAGTGTTTCTGAAGTGAATTAACTACTCCACCTTTAAGTGTTTCTGAAGGGAATTACTTACCCCACCTTTAAGTGTTTCTGAAGTGAATTACCTACCCCACCTTTAAGTGTTTCTGAAGTGAATTACCTACCCCACCTTTAAGTGTTTCTGAAGTGAATTACCTACCCCACCTTTAAGTGTTTCTGAAGTGAATTACCTACCCCACCTTTAAGTGTTTCTGAAGTGAATTACCTACCCCACCTTTAAGTGTTTCTGAAGTGAATGACCTACCCCACATTTACGTGTTTCTGAAGTGAATTAACTACCCTACCTTTAAGTGTTTCTGAAGTGAATTAACTACCCCACCTTTAAGTGTTTCTGAAGTGAATTACCTACCCCACCTTTAAGTGTTTCTGAAGTGAATTACCTACCCCACCTTTAAGTGTTTCTGAAGTGAATGACCTACCCCACCTTTAAGTGTTTCTGAAGTGAATTACCTACCCCACCTTTAAGTGTTTCTGAAGTGAATTACCTACCCCACCTTTAAGTGTTTCTGAAGTGAATGACCTACCCCACCTTTAAGTGTTTCTGAAGTGAATGACCTACCCCACCTTTAAGTGTTTCTGAAGTGAATGACCTACCCCACCTTTAAGTGTTTCTGAAGTGAATGACCTACCCCACCTTTAAGTGTTTCTGAAGTGAATGACCTACCCCACCTTTAAGTGTTTCTGAAGTGAATGACCTACCCCACCTTTAAGTGTTTCTGAAGTGAATGACCTACCCCACCTTTAAGTGTTTCTGAAGTGAATTACCTACCCCACCTTTAAGTGTTTCTGAAGTGAATGACCTACCCCACCTTTAAGTGTTTCTGAAGTGAATTACCTACCCCACCTTTAAGTGTTTCTGAAGTGAATGACCTACCCCACCTTTAAGTGTTTCTGAAGTGAATGACCTACCCCACCTTTAAGTGTTTCTGAAGTGAATTACCTACCCCACCTTTAAGTGTTTCTGAAGTGAATGACCTACCCCTCCTTTAAAACTACCCTAAAGACTTGCACCTGAGCTCCTTCAATGATGCAACATGTAAACAGAATATGAAATGTACAAGAACAGAATGTGAAATTAAATAATGTACATTTAGACAAAATTAAATACGGTTTATTGCAGTGATAAGTATTTATATAAATCAGTAGATTGCAAGAGGACAAACGGATGAATGTTTATCGAGGCACTTCACAGAGCTCAGGAGTTAAAGTTATAATAATTAACAATAATGTAATTTATTTATAGAGCGCTTCGAAACTCAAGGACACTTTACAGAGTAATAATGTATACAAACATAATTAAAACAACCCACTTAAAATAATAATTACTATTTCTATGAATAATAATGACTTTAAAGGTGATGATTTTTTATATACAGGTAATTTAATGTTTGTGAAGGTTTTTTTGACTTTTTATTTTAGTTTTCCAGGATATTTTATATTATTTTGTTTATATTATTTATATTTGATATGATATTTTAAATGGTTTCATTTGATTTGTAATTGTTAGTTCTCTTTTCCACTTTTTAAAGTATTTTAAAGGTCTCCTATTGTGCTGTTTTTAGGCATTTCAGGGCTCAACGCTAACTTTTAAAAGTGGTTGCCAGGCAACCAGGCATCAGCTTTTGGTTGCCAGGCAACCAGGCATCAGCTTTTGGTTGCCAAAACTGAAAATACGGTTGCCATTTTTAGTCACCTTATATTTTAAATAATTAAGATACTATAC